>JAULBY010050327.1:0-36118 GCA_032358315.1 Ophiocytium majus
CAGATCGGTCAGACATCGATCTTCGAGTGTAAAGGCATAAGGAAGCTTGACTGTGAGACCTACAAGTCGAACAGAGACGAAAGTCGGTCTTAGTGATCTGGCGATATTGAGTGGAAAAGTCGTCACTCAACGGATAAAAGTTACTCTAGGGATAACAGGCTGATCTCCCCCAAGAGTTCACATCGACGGGGAGGTTTGGCACCTCGATGTCGGCTCATCGCATCCTGGGGCGGTAGTACGTCCCAAGGGTTGGGCTGTTCGCCCATGAAAGCGGTACGTGAGCTGGGTTCAGAACGTCGTGAGACAGTTCGGTCCATATCCGGTGTAGGCGTTAGAGTATTGAAAGGAGCCTTCCTTAGTACGAGAGGACCGGGAAGGACACACCGCTGGTGTACCAGTTATCGTGCCAACGGTAAACGCTGGGTAGCTATGTGTGGAACGGATAACCGCTGAAAGCATCTAAGTGGGAAGCCAACCTTAAGATGAGTACTCTCATTGCGTAAGCAAGTAAGGTCACGGCAAGACCAGCCGTTTGATAGGCATCAAGTGGAAGTGTAGTAATATATTAAGCTGAGATGTTCTAATAGACCGAGGACTTGAACTTTTTTCTTACTTTAGAAAATTTTGGTCTTGGTGTTTAAAGGATTATGGAACCACACTGATCCATCTCGAACTCAGTTGTGAAACATAATTACAGCGAAAATACTTCTGGAGGAGTCCTTTGGGAAAATAGCTTATGCCAGGACTTTTATTAAGTTTTAGACATTTCTTTTATATAGAAAAAAAAAACAAACGCTACTGTACAAAATATTCAGCTTTGTTTGTTTTTTTTTCTATATAAACATATATAAGGTTATTTTAACCTCTTCATTCCCATCTTAAGATAGTTTACCAACTTGCTTTATATACCCCAGGTAATAATCCATTATGAGCCATTTCTCTTATCATATGTCTACATAGTCCAAAGTCTTTATAAAATCCACGACCTCGACCTGTTCTCCAACAACGATTTCGTGAACGTACTTTAATCCCATTCCTAGGTAATTTTTCAAGTTTTCGATGAATACTTAGTTTACTACGAAGTGTTTCTGCATTTGAAAAGTCTTCTAAAAGTTGAACACGTTTTTCTTTATATTTGGTTACAAGTTTTTCACGTTTCAATTGACGTTGGATAATAGATTGTCTAGCCATTTTTTTCTCCTTTTAATTTATTCTTTTAAGTTTAAACTAAAAAAGTAGAAAAAGTAAGATATATTTTTTATATCTTACTTTTTCTACTTTTTAATTTATATTGTTATTTTTTTAAATAAACAAAGATTTTAACCAAATTTACCTGCTGTTGAAGCAATTACAAAAGCAGCATAAGTTAAAATATATCCAACTGTAAAGTGCGCTAACCCAACAAGTCGGGCTTGAACAATAGATAATGCTACAGGCTTATCTTTCCAACTAATTAAGTTTGCTAGAGGAGTACGTTCATGTGCCCAAACTAACGTTTCAATTAATTCTTGCCAATAACCACGCCAAGAAATTAAGAACATGAAACCTGTTGCCCAAACTAAGTGACCGAATAAGAACATCCAAGCCCAAACAGATAAACTGTTCATACCATATGGATTGTAACCATTAATTAATGGTGAAGAGTTTAACCATAAATAATCTCTTAACCAACCCATTAAATAGTTTGAAGATTCGTTGAATTGAGCAGGGTTACCTTGCCAAATTGTAACGTGTTTCCAATGCCAGTAGAATGTAACCCAACCAATTGTGTTTAGCATCCAGAACATTGAAAGATAAAAAGCATCCCATGCAGAGATATCACATGTACCACCACGGCCTGGACCATCACAAGGGAAACTATAACCAAAATCTTTTTTATCTGGCATTAGTTTTGAACCACGTGCGTCTAAGGCACCTTTTACTAAAATTAATGTTGTTGTATGTAAACCTAAAGCAATTGCATGATGCACTAAGAAATCACCAGGGCCAATAGTTAAAAATAAATCATTCTTTTCACTATTGATTGCTTCTAACCAGCCAGGAAGCCATATAGAACTACCAGCAATTGTTGCTGGACTATTTGGTGAAGATAGTAATGTATCAAACCCATATAAAGCTTTTCCTGATGTTGCCTGAATAAATTGTGCAAAAACAGGTTCTACTAAAATTTGTTTCTCTGGCTGTCCAAAAGCAACTACGGTATCATTATGAATATATAAACCTAATGTATGGAACCCTAAGAATAAAGAAACCCAACTTAAGTGTGAAATAATTGCTTCCTTATGTTCTAGCATTCTTGCTAAAACGTTGTTTTTATTTGCTTCTGGGTCGTAATCACGTACAAAGAAAATAGCACCATGAGCAAAAGCACCAACCATTAAAAATCCTGCGATATATTGATGATGTGTATATAAAGCTGCTTGGGTAGTAAAATCTTTAGCCATGAATGCATATGGTGAAATAGCATACATGTGTTGAGCTGTTAATGAAGTGATAACACCTAAAGAAGCTAAAGCTAAACCTAACTGCATGTGTAATGAGTTAGTTATAGTATCAAATAAACCACGGTGTCCAGCACCTAAACGTCCTCCTGGTGGACGGTGAGCATCTAAAATTTCTTTCATATTATGACCAATACCAAAATTAGTACGGTACATATGACCAGCAATAATAAATACAACTGCTATCGCTAAGTGGTGATGAGCTATATCTGTCAACCATAAAGATTGAGTTTGCGGATGAAATCCTCCTAAAAAAGTAAGGATAGCTGAACCTGAGCCTTCACTTGTTCCAAAAAGATGTTGCGCACTATCTGGATTTTGAGAATAAACGTTCCAATTACCACTAAAGAAAGGAGCTAAACCTTCAGGATGTGGCGGTGTTGTTAAAAAATTATCCCAACCAATATGTGTACCACGAGACTCGGGGATTGCTACGTGTACAAGATGCCCAGTCCAAGCAAGAGAACTTACACCAAAAAGACCAGATAAATGATGGTTTAAACGTGATTCATTGTTTTTAAACCAAGATAAACTTGGACGGAATTTTGGTTGTAAGTGCAACCATCCAGCAAACAATAATAAAGCAGATAATATAATAAGACCAATAGATCCTAAATATAAGTCATTATTTGTTCGCATACCAATAGTGTACCACCAGTGGTATACACCAGAATATGCTATGTTAACTGGATAAAAAGCACCACCTTTTGTGAAAGCTTTAATTGCAGGTTCACCAAAGTGTGGATCCCAAATTGTATGCGCAATAGGTTTTACTTTTAATGGATTTAGAACCCAATCTTCAAAGTTTCCTTGCCATGCTACGTGGAATAGATTTCCAGAAGTCCAAAGAAAAATAATTGCTAAATGACCGAAATGTGAAGCAAAAATCTTTTGATATAATTTTTCTTCTGTCATCCCATCATGAGTTTCAAAATCGTGTGCCGTTGCAATACCAAACCAAATTCTTCGTGTTGTTGGATCTTGTGCAAGGGCTTGGCTAAATTTTGGAAATTTAGTTGCCATAAATATTTTTACCTCTTTATTTTTATCCTACAGAAATAATTCGAGCTAAGAAGAAAGCCCAAGTAGTACCAATCCCACCAAGTAGATAATGTGCTAAACCAACAGCACGACCTTGAGTAATACTTAATGCACGTGGTTGAATAGCTGGAGCCACTTTTAGTTTATTATGTGCCCATACGATAGATTCGATAAGTTCTTGCCAATAACCACGTCCACTGAATAAGAACATTAAACTAAATGCCCAAATGAAATGTGCACCTAAGAAGATTAAACCATAGGCAGATAGTGCAGATCCATATGATTGAATTACCTGAGAGGCTTGTGACCATAAGAAATCACGCAGCCAACCATTAATTGTAATGGCACTTTGAGCAAAGTTACCACCAGTAATATGTGACACAGCACCGGTTGGAGTTACTGATCCCCAAACGTCCGATTGCATTTTCCAACTGAAGTGGAATAAAACAACAGATAATGAATTATACATCCAGAATAGTCCTAAGAAAACATGGTCCCAAGCAGAAACTTGACAAGTACCACCACGACCAGGACCATCACAAGGGAAGCGGAAACCTAGATTTGCTTTGTCTGGAATTAATTTTGAACTACGGGCGTATAAAACACCTTTTAGTAAAATTAATACCGTAACATGAATAGTAAAAGCATGAATATGATGTACTAAGAAATCAGCTGTACCTAGTTTAATAGGCATGATTGCTATTTTTGAACCAACAGAAACAACATCACCACCAAAAACGTAACTCGCTGTTGTTAAAGCATTTGGTGCTGTACTACCAGGAGCAAGTAAATGTAAATTTTGAATCCATTGTGCAAAAATTGGTTGTAATTGGATTGCTGTATCTGAGAACATATCTTGTGAGCGACCTAATGCACGCATAGTATCGTTGTGGATATATAAGCCAAAACTGTGGAATCCTAAAAAAATTGAAACCCAATTTAAATGCGAAATAATAGAGTCACGGTGTCTAATTACGCGATCTAGTAAGTTATTGTAATTTTTTGCTGGGTTGTAATCACGAACCATAAAAATTGCTCCGTGAGCAGCACCACCAACAATACAGAAACCACCGATCCAAACATGATGCGTAAATAATGATAGTTGAGTAGCATAATCTGTAGCAATATATGGGTATGGTGGCATAGCATACATATGGTGGGCTACAATAATACTTAAAGACCCCATTAGAGCTAAATTGATCGCTAATTGAGCATGCCATGATGTAGTTAAAATTTCATATAAACCAGCATGACCTTCACCTGTGAAAGGACCTTTATGTGCTTCTAAAATTTCTTTCATGCTGTGGCCAATACCCCAATTAGTTCTGTACATATGCCCAGCAAAAATGAATAGAACAGCCAGTGCTAAATGATGATGTGCAGTATCTGTAAGCCAAAGGCCGCCTGTTACAGGATTTACCCCACCTTTAAAAGTTAAAAAGTCAGAATATTCACCCCAATTTCCACTAAAGAAAGGAACTAAACCTTTACTAAAACTTGGATATAGTTGTGCAATAAGATCACGATTTACAATAAATTCATGCGGAAGTGGTATTTCTTGAGGAGCTACGCCAGCATCTAATAACTTATTGATTGGTAAAGATACATGAATTTGGTGACCAGCCCATGATAAACAACCAAGACCTAATAAAACGGATAAATGGTGATTCATCATTGATTCAGCATTTTGGAACCATTCTAATTTAGGAGCTGCTTTATGATAATGAAACCAACCAGCAAAAAGCATAAGACCAGACATTACTAATGCACCAATAGCTGTCCAATATAATTGGATTTCGCTAGTAATACCTTCTGCTCTCCATAATTGGAACCATCCAGAAGTAACTTGAACACCTTGGAAATTTCCACCAACATCAGCATTTAATATTTCTTGTCCAACAATCGGCCAAACAACTTGAGCACTTGGTTTGATACTTGTTGGATTGTTTAACCAAGCAAGGTAGTTTGAAAAATATGCACCGTGGAAATGCATACCACTTAACCATAGAAAGATTACAGCTAATTGTCCAAAGTGGGCACTAAAAATTTTTCTAGATACATCTTCTAGTGAATTTGTTTGACTATCAAAATCATGTGCGTCGGCATGTAGGTTCCAAATCCATGTTGTTGTTTTTGGACCTTTTGCTAATGTACGAGAAAAATGACCAGGTTTTGCCCATTTTTCAAAACTAGTTGGCGTTGCGTCGCGTTCAACTAGAATTTTAACTTTTGTTGCTTGCTCTTTTGAGCTCATGTATTTTCTCCTTTTTGGAGACAAAAGATAAGAAACGCTCAAATTTTAAAAATATTAAATTGAATATTTTGAAATGAGTTTTCAGAATAAAATTGTACTTGACCTAATTGATCTTAAGAACTTTCTTTTACAAAAATAAAAATTTTTTGTTGTTTTTTATAGGAAAGTTTTTATCCTAATTATAATTACTATTATGATTATTAACAAATAATAAATATTAAATAATAATGATTATTCATAGTGACTTAGAAAAATTAATCCAAGTCTTTCCTGATTATATAAAAGAAAATTTACAAAATCATCCATGTAAATCAAGACTAGTTGAAATTGTATTAGATTTAGGTAGAAGACCAGAAGGTCGTTTTCTATACGGAACTGAATTTCTTTCAGAAAAAATTGTTTCATGGCAAGACTTAGATTATACAACTAAACGTTTAGGTACATTTAGCAACGATAACCGCGCAGGTATTGAGAGAACACTTCATAGAATTAGTTGTATAAGAAATCGAGAAGGTATTATTATTGGGCTTACCTGCAGAATCGGCCGATGTATCGTAGGTAGTATCGGTATAATTAGAGATTTACTTGATTCTAATAAATCTTTACTTATTTTAGGAAAACCTGGGGTAGGAAAGACAACATTAATCAGAGAAATAAGTCGAGTTTTATCTGATGAAGCTGAAAAACGGGTAGTTATTATTGATACTGCTAATGAAATAGCAGGAGACAGCGACATACCTCATGCTGGAATTGGAGGCGCTAGGCGTATGCAAGTATCAAGGTTTGAAAACCAGCATAATGTTATGATTGAAGCGGTGGAAAATCATATGCCCGAAGTTATTATTGTAGATGAAATAGGAACTGAATTAGAAGCTTTAGCAGCTCGAACTATTGCAGAACGTGGTGTTCAGCTTGTTGGTACTGCACATGGGAATTCTCTGGAAAGCTTAATTAAAAACCCAACATTATCCGATTTAATAGGAGGAATTCAATATGTAACCCTAAGTGATGATGAGGCAAGAAGACGAGGAACACAAAAAACAGTTCTAGAAAGAAAATCTCTTCCAGCTTTTCAAGTAGCAATTGAATTAAATGACAAAAATTTTTGGACGATTCACGAACGCGTTGAAGATTCTGTTGATAGTCTTTTACAAGGACAACAACCAAAGTTACAAACAAGGACGATTAGTAAGGAAGGTAGGATAAAAATCGAATATACAAATACAGTATTTCCAATAAATTCTTTTTTTAAAAAATCATATCAATTGAAGCAACCATTAAGAGCATTATCGGAAACAAAAAAAATAGTAGATTCAAAGATTAAAATTAATAGTTTATTTGAAAGAAAATGGGCAATTTCAAAAAATTTAACAAATTCTATTGAGAATAGTAGTAAGGAATTAAGGATTTATTCATATTACGTTTCGGTCAATAAAATCAACATAGTCTGTAAATCTTTTGGTATAAATTTGGCGTCTACAAAAATGTTAGAAGAAGCAGACGTTGTTTTTGCCTCTAAAATTTATTTTCGTCAAAATTTAAAATTACAACAAAAAGCAAAAGAAAATAAAATACCTGTATATTTATTAAATAATAATACCGTTAGTCAAATAACAAGCGTGTTAAAACATATGCTAGAATAAAACATTTTGACGTAAAAATATAAAATCTCTTAATTTTGGGTTACTAATATTAATATCCATTAGGCGTTTTAAGTTTAAACATATGACTACAAACCAAAATCTTTAGGAAGAATACTCTATGGGTCTTAACTTATGAAAAGTATAGAAATCTACTCATATATTATTAAAACCCTACAAAACAATCATTGGGTTGTAAAAGCCAACATTTTAGGTTGTCTTCTTTTTATTTTATTTACAACGCCGTTTAAGTCTTTTACTTCTGATATTATAGAAGAACAAACTTTAAAAGAAGTTTTCGAAGCAAAACACAAGAATATTAGTATAAGATAATTATGCAGATTTATTAAAGGATCTAGATCCTTCGGCAGCAAGAGTTCTTGTATATGGCAGTGCAATTACTGGGTTGGTCTTAAGTTCTTTGATAAGGATCCAATATTTCCACCTAAAGAAAAGATTTTTTATATTGAATGAGGTTGTTTTGCGATAACAAGAAGAATTTCGCTTGCTCTGCTCACTCAAAAACTACGCTCAACAAAATGCTTTTGAAGGCTTTAAGAGTTTAAGTTCTCAGATACTATTATAGACTCTGCAGACTTCTAAAATACGCGAGGCAAAGCTCGAGCTCTTTAATTTTAACGCTAATAAGGTTTGCGCAAAGAAATCTAAGAATTAGTACTTTTTCTAATGCTTATTTTAATTTATCATCAATATAATCTTGATGATCAATTTTTCCTTTTTAAAATACCCTCTTTATTTTTAGAGACACTTTTTAATTAGTAAAGGAAAAATCTTCTCCCTACTTTGGCTTTTTTGTTTATACAATTCTATTAATCTATTAACAAGAATATTTCCTAAAATAATAATTTTAGAAAGTAGTAAGAAAAGGAATTACAAAAAAAGAAAAGAAATCAATTAGATAGAAAAGAGTAAAAAAAGGAAACTTATAAATGAGAATTACCTGCAAAAATTTATTAATAACATATTAAAACGGTTACAGAAAAATAAGGGATATAATAAAAGGCAAGCCAAAGTCATGTTAAAATTTCTTATAATAATATATTATGTTTATATTCATTTTTTTTATCAAAAAGTATATTAATCTTACTTAGTATGGAACCGAATCAAGATATAAAATTTTTAAAGTGGCAAGCTACTCTAGAAACTAGAGATCAAAAACTACCACATGATGCCGCACAAAAGCTTAAAGAAATACTTTTAGATGATCAAATACAACCAGAAGATTTTACAGCACAATTTAACAAAATTATAGGAAGCACAGAAATTTCGGGTTGGAAACCTTTTATTTTTTTAACAAATATTAGCGAACGATTTTTTGATCAACTTGGAAAAGTTTCCTGGTTACAAATCTTTATAATCCTTCTTGTTTTTACTTGTTTATTTATATTGAATAAAAAATTTAAACTAAAAACACCAAGTAAAAAGATTTCTGTCATACGTACTAATATTTTGGAACGATGTATTGCTTTATTTGGTTATTTTGTACCATTAGTAATTATATATGCAAATTATATAGAAGTATTCTGCAAGCAGCAGCAGCAGTGTGTATTCTGCAAGCAGCAGCAGCAGTGTGTATTCTGCAAGCAGCAGCCGCAGTGTGTGTGTGTGGTGGGAGTGTGTGTGTAGCTCACGGTGCACCTCGCGCTGTCAATCCCACACAGCTGCGGGTGCGGCTGCGCTGGCGCCGCTCTCGCAGTGTTTGCCGTCCCTTGGAGGTGTTGTTGGTAGCAGGAACGGCGAACACCTCCCGTACATCGGAATCTCGCCGCCACACCGCTGGCTGGTGCTTTGAGGTGGAGGACGTCGTCGCCAGCACCAATGCCATCATCCCTCCCGTATCGGCATCGTTGGTGGCGCCACTGTCTACAGCCCGGCATGAGCGCCAGTACCGGTAACTGCACCACAAGCACTCGACTGGTGCGGTCTCTGGTGTGTGTGCACTGCTCTAGCTACAGCGGCCACTAATGTTCAACTTGAAGTTTGTGTACCAGTCACTTGAAGTTTGTGTGTTAGTCATGGAGACATGAGCACATGTGTACCTTGAAGTTTGTGTTTTGGTCATGGAGACACGATGGCAGGTGGGCACCGATGTAAACTACGGGTATTTAGTCGGGCGGGTAGGGTGCGCTCAGCAGCGAGGCGTGCTTGTACGCGTCGAGGTCGGGCGCTGCGCCAGGTGTCTCTTGAAGTTTGCACAACATGCAGTTTAGAAATTTCGTAAGTGAAAGGTTCTGCCGGCAACCAATCAAACCAGAAGGTGAAGCCGTACAGTATCTGGTACCACGGTCAGCTGATCATGATTCGTAAACCTTGTAGGTTCTGCCACGCGAAGCTAAAGAGCGAAATGTCAAAGTGGTGTGCGTGCACTCGTGCAGCATGTCACATGTGCTTGGGTGCTTGAGCTAAGGCCATGCCTGCTCGCATCCTGTCGCAGTAGGAGTCACCAATAGTTATCGAAGCAAAGCGCCAGGGCACAGCTGCACAACAATTCCAGGATGTCACCTGGTGAAGGGGGGGGGGGGGGACAGAGGACGGGAGCAGCAGGTATAGCACACTCCGGTTCACTGTAGTAGTCACCCAGTCTACTGCAATTAGGCGTACAGAGAGTCACGGGAACGGCAGCACCACGGCCGCAGCGCCATGTCGCTTCGGCGCGGGGGGGGGTCTGGCAGGCGAGCAGAAGTGTCGCACCGCAGGAGGAAGATGAGGTGACTCCAACATCATGGTTCAGCCCACACTGCCGCGGCTGACAAAGGCACCAGCCACCATGCATGCATACCCCTGCCAATTGCAAAAGAGGGGCTACTAGACACTTCAAGTATGGTATCAGCTCTGTTGCCAGGGGCTTGTGTTCATTTGCTGTCAGAGATCGTATACGTTGAGCGCCATGTAGAACCATGCATGACACCCGCCGGTAGTGCTGCTGTGCCTGCTGCCTGCTCCTGCTTGTCTCCGAGCATTAAAAGGGCATGATTTTCTTAAGCGAGCTGCCTGTTCGTAAACAAAGAGACGATACTGTGACTTGCAGACTCTCGGATGCAGTGGTCAGTTGGTGCAATCACTGAGCTTCTGCTTCGTTTACTTTCACAGGTCCTTATGCTCTGGCTGTGTGTGCACTGCGCAGGGAGGGGTGACCTGCTTGTGACAATAATTATGTTTGCCAGATGCTTCATGCAAACAAAAGGCGCGCGCAAGAACAGGACCATGCGGCAGCAGCGTCTGCAGAGATGCAAAAGAACACAAAATTCAAGTTGGGGACTGAATGAGGTGGAAAAAAACATGCATTTGGAATGGATGGGCGGCCCAGCTGTGCAGCCTGCCCTCCTGACCACATGCTCCAGCAACCGCCTGACCTTGGTAAGACTCACTTGAAGATGGCAGGCACCGCGGGTAGCTGCGGCCCATTGAACAAAAGGCCTACGCATCTGTGCACTGCCAGGCGCGCTCATGTATGCTGCACAGCATGGCACATTGGGACTGCATGCCGCGAACGGCATCCCTGCCGCATGCAGCAGCCGCTCTGGGCACAGTGTGCCACCAGCGCCAGTGGAGCTCTGAAGCCATGCGGCAGGGAGTGCCCGGCACAGCGGCGAGCACATGCCAGCACAGGCCACTGGGGGCGCTATGAGAGATACCAGCCCAGTGGCAGACTGTTCACTTAAAAGGCGTGGGGATGCCCTAGAAACACGCAGGCACGGGGCTGCGTGGTTTGGCTACAACCCGGCGGCCTCGAAACACTAAAAAACATGGATGGAAATGAGTGAGTGACAGCCCGCCAAGGGCTAACAGCCTCCAGGGTTTAAGGCAAGGAATGGTCGGTCAACCAAAGACCTGGACTGCACCTCTACAAAAGTGGGCACTCATCAACTGGCTGCCCTACAGCACTGGGTATGGCGGCTGAGTGTCACAGCCTGGTTCCGCCGCAGCAGCTGCTGAGCATGGCTGCAGCAGCACTCGCGGTGGCAACTCCTCCCAGACACACAAAAAAGAAAATCAAGGTCCCAAAGGCTCACTTAGAGCAGGCGGTCGGGGTCACCAGAGCCGTGGGCCAGGCTGCGGCGGGCGGCGGCGGCCTCCGTGACGTCGAACCACGATATCATTGGCTTCCGCGCCTTGCTCGTCGTAGCAGAGCTGCTGTCATCCTCGTGTGCGGCAATGTGGCAGTGAACCACGTAGCGCCCGGCAAAGTCAAGGGGCATGAAGCGCACCTGTTGAGGGAGAGGCACACAGCAGCACAGGCAAGGGCAGTGGGGTTGGCACGGCGCGGTGGGCGCCAAGCGACGCTAGCACTACGTTACAAATGATGATCTTGACTCCCATGCAAAGGAGTGGGGGTAGGACTTGAAGGCCTGCACGCGCCTGGTGGTCATGGTTGCAGAACCGAGGCAGTTTCGCTTTTCCGGCTAGTTGCCGGTGCTGCTGCGGTCGGGTGTTGGTTGGCCGCCCGGCCACTGTCTGCACGGAGGTAAGGTGTGCCACCACAGGCCCCTACCTGCGCAGGAAACACAAGTACTAACTCTGATGTGTAGAAGTACTTTTGAAGAAAACTTTGGTTCATGTGTGTATACATAGTTCAAGTATACTACTAGTAGTATGTACTCCAAGGTATACATGTACTGTATACACCAGTATCAGGAGTAGTTGCATTTATTTGCACTTGTGGGCGTGCAAGAGCTGATGTCTGGCATGCCAGCAAACTTGTGGCCACAACACATGCCCCAACAGTGTACGCATACGAACGCACAAAGTGCTGTGAACAACCAAGAACAATAACTGCTGCTACAGCGGGCTAGAAGTAGTAAAGACTTCAGATTTAGTGTCCTTACAGCACTCACCACACAATCAGCCGCCTCAGCTTGAATGGTGTCGTACCACTCGCCCTCCTCATAGTGGTCACCGCAGCCGGAAATGACCTGCAACACAGTGCAGGGCGGAAGTTCATTTGCTATGCACAGCACTCGCATTCCAACCATAAAACCCTGTTTGCAACGCTGTGTGCCAGCAACATGAGGTAGCTGGGGAGGTATGGCATACTGCGCAGAATGTACGACCGATAAAGTAACAGTATTATAATGCCACATGGTCAAGTGGTTTTATTATTTGCACTTGTGGGCGTGCACGAGCCTATGTCATGTATGCCAGTACGGCCACTGGGTGCCAAGGCAAATACATGGCGGTTTATGTACACCAACACAGAAAGGGCTAGCAGGCGCTGGCAGGCTACCTAGGGCTCGACCTGCCAGGGCAGGTCGCCCGCCAGGGCGCCAAACAAAGCAGTTATAACGTGGACGCAGTGGTACC
Source organism: Ophiocytium majus (assembly GCA_032358315.1). Taxonomy (NCBI): domain Eukaryota; class Xanthophyceae; order Mischococcales; family Ophiocytiaceae; genus Ophiocytium; species Ophiocytium majus. Next base: position 12,759 of record JAULBY010050327.1, read on the forward strand.
GGCAACTTGATATGGCATGGCGCCACATCACGGGCACTTTTCATGTGCGCGCACGTGTTGTGTAACGGCAGTCATACGACTCAAGTGGGCACACCATTTCAGCTTACCTGCATGTGCGAAACGTGGAGGTGGAAGGGGTGGAAAAGGACAGTGGTCTGCACGGTGTTGAGCGTCAGCTCCTGGGCAACACCCATTTCCCACTCGCCCGTGGGCACGGCCTCATCCCAGGCCAGATCCGTGACTGTGATGGCAGTGGGGTTGACCACCACCTGGGGACACATGAGGCGGGTGCAGTGACATGTAGTCATGCGTCAGAACGTATAATTTTTATATTATGTGCCGTATAACGTATGCAAATACGCCGTATAACGTATGCAGATGAGCGTATTTATACGGCAAAATACGCCATATATCGTGTTTGTGGGCGTAGAAATAAGACGTCTTTTGTATAACATACTTGAAGCATAAAATACTTGGTGAAGTACCTTATACGCCGTGACCCATCACTAGTGCTATGGGTTTGAACACTTGCACCGGCAGTGCTGACAGCCTTTGACACAGAGGAACCGGACACCCTAGAGCAGCCCCGCTCTACAGTAAAAGTCAACCATTGTAGTGGACGCAAGTCTGCTCTCACATCAGTTGCCGCTGTGACGGTCCTGTGCAGCCCCGGGAGTGCAAGTGTCACCCTGGTACTGTGCATACAGTGCCACGCGTGCTGTGCACACACGTGCAGTGTGCAAGCACCAGCCGGCGCACATGAGCAGCACTGCGGGGATGCGCCACTTGGCACAACGTCATCAGCACGGGCAAGACCCTGGTCACAAGTGGTGGTGTCGGAATCTGACACACGCAATCAATAACCACCATGATGAATCCCATGGCAGGAGACTGCAGCCTGCGTGACGCCGTTTGAGCCTGGGTTCAATGGGTGCCTGTGGGTATTATTATAAGTGGATCCTCGCTGATGTCATTGTGCGCATGCTGGAGCTACAAGTACGCACGCCAGGTTTCTCACCGTATCCGCAGACAGGTCAGTGAGGTAGAGCGGGCGGGTGGGCACCCATGCCGTGTCGACGCCATCTGCATATGGGGAGGCAGCCGTGTTCACACCCGCCGCAACGGTAATGGTGACGAGCTCCACACCGTTATACCTGCAGGGGCACACCACACGGCATGATTGGGGACGGGTCACGGCGTATAACGTGTCTTATACGTTATACGAAATATTGCGTATTTCTACGCGCAAAAAAGCGATATACGGCGTATTTGCCGTATAAATACGTTCATCTGTATACGTTATACGGCGTATTTGCCGTATAAATACGTTCATCTGTATACGTTATACGGCGTATTCACATACGCTATACGGCGTACAATGCAAAAATTGAACGCTGTGACCCATCAGTAGGCATGATACACCGGTGACAGCTTGCTCATCGGCTGGGCTTCCAGTGGGGACTCAGCATTGGCACTGGTGTCAGGGCACAGATTTGAAAGCCACTGCTGCGTTTCCACTGCTCAATAAACATTATGCTGAATTATTATGCCCTGCACATCTGATTGTGACAAGCTCCACACCGTTATACCGGCAGGGGCACACGGTGATGGCACGGTGGCAGCTCGTTCAGTGACTGGGGTTGCTGCGTTGCCAGGGCACAGCTGTAGACGGCACTCATGTACGCTGCGTGTCCACTGTCAAATAATGGACTACACAAGTGCAAGCATGGGCGTCGCACCGCAGCAGCCACCATCAGTAGCTCAGGGTGCAGGAATCCGAGCTTGGGTGGTCTATCACTGTGCTAAAGAGCACAGCCAGCAGGTGTGAACAGGCGTGTTTCTCACACTGTCAGCCAATCATGCCGGCAGCCAAGCATGCTGCTGCCCATCATGCGAATGGGTAACGTGCAGTGATGGGTCACGGAGGATAATGTATTTCATACGTTATACAAAGTACGGCGCATTTCTACACCCCAAAACGCGATGTACGGCGTAATTGCCGTATCTATATACGTTCATTTGCATACGTTATACTGTGTATTTACATACGTTATACGGCGCATTATGGAAATTTATACACTGCGACCCATCACTAGTAATGTGATAATCACTCACGAGATGGTGGTGCCGGTGGCCGTAGCCGGGCAGTTCACAGCCAGGTCGACACGGCTGGCGCCCGTGAGGGTGATGGTGTTGGCGACGATGTTAGCATCTATCCCCACAGGGTTGGGCACAGCAGTGCGCCACACACCGTCGTACGCCACAGTATGCACCTGCAAGTGCAAGCAGAACAGAGGCCAGTGTAACAGCAGTCAGTGAACATGGGTCCATTTGGAGGCGTTGTCCATACCAGCTTGCAGAATGGGTGTCTGCTGTTGCCATGCCAAGTGCACCACAGTTTGCGGCGAACACATGACTGCCTGCCAGCAGCCTCGCAGTGCGGTGCGTGTGCTTGTATCACATAACTTGTGGCACTTTACCGCTCAGCCTGGTTAAGCACCTTCCAACAGGCATTTACAGCGCCACTGCAGGCATTGGGTAAAGGCAAGGTATAGATAATGATACATAACATATACTACTAGGTGGTACTTCGAAGTACTACGTATATGAAAACTCATCTAGGAGCGATAAGCTCTAGGTCTCCCCACCACTAGGGGGCGTCACACTGGGCGCACGCGTCCAAGGGGGTGAGCAAAGCAAAGACCTGCGCCTACCCAGGGCAGCAAGTCGCGCACCTACCGAAGCGCGGATTCCATCATACAGATGTGGTGCGTTCAAGGAAAAGTATATGTGTGCCGCGCTTGGCATAACCTTGGCAGCTTTTACCGGCCAGCCTGGTTGAGCGCCTTCCGGCAGGCATTCACACCGCCACTGCAGGCACTGGTTAAATGCAGAGTATGGATAATACTACTACAATATCACATACTAACACATACATACGGCGCGCTTGGCATAACCTTGGCAGTCTTTGCCGCACCAAACTCACCATACAGCCCAGGTCAGTGAACACCATATTGTTGGCCATGCCCGCGAGGTCAGCGTTCAGGATGCGGAAGCGGTACCACTCGTCGGCAATCAGGGCCACGGTTTCGGCCGCAAGGCCATTCACATACTGGATGTAGACGTCATCGGTGTGGGTAGCGACGGTGGCAGAGGCGATGGACGTGTAGCGCGTGGCAAACATGAGCAGCACCTCATTCTCGAGCCAGGCAGTCACGCTGGGGTACAGGTCTGCGCCGTCGGCGGCATCGTTGTCGACCAGCAGAAGCCCCAGAGCGCCGCCATTGACCTGCGTAGGTAGGGTAGGAGGCACGTCGGTGACACCGGCACATGCTTACTGAGTCACGTTTGTCATCGCATACCAGTGCCATCCCGCATGGAGCAGGGCAAGCAAGCTGAGCCTGCAGTGGTTACCAGCATTGGCTTCGCAGTCGCATCTTACTGTACTGGGCTGCGTGTAGCCAGCTAGTGTATGCCGCAAACCTGCAGGCACAGAGCCATCCCAACGCTGTGTTGCTTGTAATGGTGCTCTGGCATGCATACTGTGCTGACAGCAGTGGCGTGACCCACGTGTACGCATCATTTCCAGCACATTATACTGTGAGAGTGCACTGCAGCGAGCACCGCGGCGCCTACTGCTTTCTTTCGCCGTCACACAAAAGTGGCTCGATACCGAAAATTTGGTACCGTACCGTTCAAGCAAGTACCTGTGCTAGCACTTCCAGATGCATATGGCTGTGGTACCAGAAAGTGCCGCCCATGTGGTCCGCTGCCAGCGTCCAGTCATAGTCCTCGCAGGTACCAGGCGCTACGACACGCGTGACGTCGTCACTGTTGGGCACCAGGGTGCTGTCGCCGCTGATGTGCAGGCCGTGAGTGTGCACGTTGGTTTCCACATCCTCAGAGGTGTTGCACAGTGTGAGTGTGTACTGGACACCAGGGGTCAGGCGTATCAGGGGGGCCAGAGAGCCTGCCAGGATCAATGCACCGTGACGAGAGCAGGCAGCACAAGCGGCAGTGGTGGTGTCAGCCCAGGCGGCTCATGCAACGTGTGAGTAGCCACTTGAGGTGCAACAGCATGGGTGCACAGCTACTGGAGCAGGCGTAGCCAAGAGTATCTGGCAAGTTGGTGACCCCGGGCGACTGGTTGCAATAAGAAAGGTTACGGTTTGGTTAATTTGCTTGTTTGAAAGGTACATGTCAACGTGCTGGATAAGCACCCCAGCTCTGCTACAGCGAGCAGGGTGCAGGCGCGTGGACCGGTCCTAGCGCTACCTGAGCCAGCGTTGCTGTCTGCACCCTCAAACCGTGGGCAAGCCACGGTTCAACTTCACCCTCCCTTTGCAGGGTTGCTGTGTGCGGCCGCAAACTTACCGCACTCGTCAGTGCTGCCTTCAACCGCCAACGACTCGCGAGGGCACCGCGCGCGGCGCGCGCGCCCGGACCCTCCCTCAGTTCCCGGGTTTTGCCCGGGTGCCCCTGCCAAAACCCCCACCACTCGTCAGTGCTGCCTTCCACCTGGGAGCCGTACAGGCCCAAGTCCCCGCTGCAGAAGTTGAGCGTGGCGGTGCAGGCCCCAGCAGCATCCGCCGCGGCAGCCACAGGAGCCACGGTAGCCGCGGGCACTGCGGCAACGGGAGCCGCCACAGGAGCCGCCGCCGCGGGAGCCGCGGGAGCCGCAGCCGCTGCAGGTGCGCGGGCGCCGCTGCTGCTGCTGGCGCCGCAGGTCCCGGGCAGCGGGAGTGCAGACCCACGGCAGCTCGGTGAACTCCACCAGCGCATGGGATACCTGGGCCCATGCACACAGCGAGACAGCCAGCAGAGGAAGGCGCCTGGTGAAGGTGCCGCCGTTGCGTCTCGCCATTGCCATTGTCGTCGTGTCCGTCCAGCAGTGCTTGCGGGTAGGTTGTGCGTCGGCGGCTGCTCCCAAGTTCTGCTGGCTGTTGAAGCAGCTGCAGCAGGTGGTGCTGCTGCTCGTGGGAGTGACTGTGTGGTGGGTGGTCTACGATCCTGGATCCAAGATGCTGCTGCTGCTGCTGCTGCGCAGTGGCAGCTGCAGCTAGCGCTGTCAGCCTGTCGCGAAACTTCTGCCTTTTGGCTCGCCGAATTTGCAACCAGCGAAGCACGACCATGGGGAGAGGGGGAGAGGGTGTGCAGCAGCAGGGGCATGGTGTGCCCATTCCAGGCCAGCGAGCCCCCTCACGCCACACACCAGCTGCACACCAGCTGCCCAGCTGCCACACCCACCCGGTGGCCAGCTGCAGTAACATGAGGGAGGGGGTGTCCCTTGGTGCGCGTGCGTGCGCAGAAGATCCACCAAAATAAGTACCGCCACGGCGCGCCCGTGGGTGTCGTATCTCTCGTGCGATGTCGCCAGCACCGATGCCATGATGCCATGAAGCACTCCCCTCTCCGCCGCCCCCCCCCTGGCTGGCGGACCCATTGTGTTGTGTGCACTTCAACTTGCGGGACGAAATTGCGGGACGACAATGGGGGTCGTGGAAAATTCCTGGGGTGATTGCGGGGTTTTTGGGGGGGGAGGCAGCTCTCTAGAGAGATCTCTCTCTCTCCCCAGTCATAGTAGCCTACCACCCCGCCGGCGGCTGAGGTTGCCTTGCCCTGGGGCTGTTTCCCGGTACACAGCGCCGTTCAGCGCCTGCCCGCTCAGCTGTGAGTGTGGGTTTGCAAGAACTTCAAGATGAACCGTGTTATTGCTGAGCACTCGATTGTGTTATGACTGTGACTGTACGCGGCTCTTTCCTACCTTGCATGCACGTGCATCGCTGGTGGTGTGTGCTGTGTTCTGTGGCAGCTTGGAGACCAAGCTACAGCTCAGTGGGGTCGAATGCTGTATGGTGGCTTCTCAGAGAAATCTGCTGAGCAGCCGCATGGCTGCAGAGCTGAAGTTGCCATCGCTTGTGCAACATGAAGTTGGCGACGGATGGTCGCCAGCAAAGATCTCTGAGGGGGGCTGCGCACTCTTGCAGCAACCCCAGCTAACGCACGAACTTGGTGCCTAGCCAGTTTCTGGTGAGTGCAGCTGTGTGCTGTTGCTGTGCCTGTTCTGCAGCAGCGGGTGCAGAGTCACCTACATGGACAGGTGGAGGCAGACTGCACAGTTGGTGCAGCAGTGCCCCGCAGTGTGTGCTTCCATTTCAACATTGTGGAGGAGACTGAGGGTACAGTACCAACAGTGGGCTTTGTTGATTGGAAAAGCAATGATGCTACGAGCCGCGCGCTGGCTAATCACTGAACTCCTGTCTCCTTCTATTTTTCACGGCCTCACCTGCGCGTGGTACCACCGGTTTGAGGGTGTGTCTCTCATGGTTTCGGCCACTGCCATATACTACTAGAAGTTCTTCGAAGTATGCACAACACCGATACTATGTGTGTGCAACACTTATCGCGCGGCGTTTTGACCATGTACACAGGAATATGCGGCACAGGCAGAGGACACATGCGTCAAGTCGCAGCCAAGCCGGCTGCACCGACTAGTCGGCACTGCAGTGAATTATGGGGGGGGGGCACCGTCACAGTGGAAGCCTGCCACAGTACTGTATGTGCTGTGCGGCCCTGGTTCTACTCTATCCAACGGCTGTCTAGCCACTCCAGCAACATTACGACCTTGCAAACACTCAATTGGCGCATGCACCATGGTGCACGGGAGCTGCACCCCATTGCACGGTGGATGCATGCGCGGGCGGTGGCCGCATGACCCAGAACAACCTGACCCTATGCCGCACTGCCCTGCCAGGTGCGCTTGCGTCGCAGCGTATCACCGCACTTGGCCCACTTTACATGCTGTCCACCAGCGGCATCCCCCCAGCGGCTAGCTAGCTGCTACGTGCACTGCATGGCACGCACTGCTGCGACACTCCCCATGGGCTGGCCAGCGCTTGAGCCAGCCTAGCGAGTCGCGGGCGAGTGCCAGCAGCGTGATAGCAACGGGTTGCGCAAGCGCCTGCCACGTGTCAAGTCGCGTGGCGTGATGCCTTGGTACTGCTGTGGCACTAGCTGCAAGCAGCCGCCTCTTGTGAGACCTAACATGGGCAGCTGTGCACGCAAGCGGGTGAGCTTCGCCAGCTGCCTACACGCAGGCACATCGCCAGCATCGCATGGCTGCCCGTGCGGCAGCCTCTGCAGCTGCGATGCTGCAGACTGGCGTGTTGAGGCTCACCGGCTCGGAAACGGCTCAGCCAAAGGCCTATGGCTGAGCAGAACCACGTGACAGCACTTGGGCCAGGTGCTCCAACGCCGCAACCGCCGCATCCTCGCCCGTGCCGCTGCCCTGTGCAGTTTCGACAGGTGCCGCAAAGGCAAACGAAAATCTGGTGCGCGGGCGTGCAGCAGATGCAGCAGCGGCGGCGGCAGCACAAGGTTGTATCACAGCACAGCCGTGCACTCGCACGCTGTGACGGGCTGGTGCAGGCCGTGCAAGCACGCCAAGTGCACCCCAATGTGGCCAGGAACGCTTGAGGCAATTCTGTGATTTAAAACCCTTTGTGCAACTTGGCACCATCTCCCGTGCAACGCGTGTACTGGAGCATTGGGTGCTTCACGTGGCACATAACCTCTCCACACGGGCTGTAGCCACTGGGTTCGCACACAAACTTGCCTGACTAAAGTGAACGATTGCACTGTGCTGCCAGCATATGCAGCACCACAGCAACATTTGCGCTGCAAGGGGACACTGGTGTGCGGGAGCAGCGTCCATGAGCGTTCCTACCAACCTTTTGTGTGTGCACACACTGATGGCTGCTAAACTGTGCAACATGTACTGTGACAGCATGTCTGAGACCAAGACGAACTCATGCGTATTCAAGTACCTGAAACGGTGCAAGTAATGTGAGTAAACTAGAGTATTTACCTGAACTCTCCTGGGTAGATGAGGTCTTCCTCATGTACACTGGCGCTCCAGCTGCCGCAGCGACCAATGGACACAACAGCACACATCACCATCGACTTGAGCTCCAACGGTCACGCTCAATCATGCCATGCAGTGCATCCATGGAGAGAGGGCACGCAGCTGGCAGCACCACACGCACTTCCAGCATACCACACACAGCGCTGCGCCCACTTCGCATTTAACCACTCATGCATGCCAATCTGCCAAGCACACAGGGTGTATGTCGGGTGCGCCATGGCGTGGGCAATCTCCACAGGCGGTGCATTGTTGACTACGCAGCAGCGGCGTGCTCAAGCATGGCACTGTGACACTGCTGACAGTGCCTTGACACTGTGGCAGCGCCTCCCGCATGTGTGCCGGCCACCCGTGACAAGGTACCGCACATGCAGCCCACAACAGCAATGACACGCCGAGGTGAGAGTTCAACACCCACCTGTCGTCGCCGCCAATGCCCATCATCCTGTGGTCCAGGTTTACGGCTGTAAATGGCTGCAGCGGCAGTTCCTCTGCAAGCACAGGAACACACAGTCACAGGAGCATACAGGCATGCGCTTTCAGCAGCTGCACACGGTTTCACCCCGCCGTAATGCGAAGTGTGCAGCTCATGATGCTGGTGAGAGTGCACAGAAGCAGGGCAGCGCGTACAGAGCAGCTGACTCAGAATCCAGCCATGTACTATTACCAGTTCACCGCCAACACAACACCACAGGGAGCGACTCGTGCACACTGAAAGAAGCCACCGCTGATGGCCCTTGCAGTGTTCCAAGGCGAGTTATACGTGAGAACAGCGTGCCCTCTGGCTTTTGTCAGCTGAGGTTTTGGCCTAGCGTACAGTGCTATACTTCATCTTGGTGGGCAGTGCAGCGCAGCAGGCAGCTCCCACTTGCAAGTGCACCATGCATGGTAATGTACGACAAAACACCCGACCCACTGGCATCCAGCTGCGCCAGCAGCATGTTCATGAGTAGCACTACTACCAGTGACATTGCACCATGTGGTATATATTCGTATAACATGCGCTGCTAAACAGCCATGTCATGTTGTCACCACTCTCAAGTGCCAGTCATTGCAAGATGGGGCCCTGCACATCTATCAAGGTTGGGTTGTTCTCTGCACTTGCACGCAACTGCCAGTGTGCACACTGCTTGCCAGGCAGTGGCAGCACCAGCATGCGTGTGCATGGCGCCGCACCTGGATGCCTGGCTTTGAAGTCCTCTGGCAGCAGGCGCGCCGCGCTGAACACAAATGGCTCCCTGCCTGCCGCAACCAGTGTTGCTGCCCCCGTCCTGCCACCACCGCCACCGCTGTCGCTGCTGCTGCTGAGCTCAATCCAGCGCGTGTCGCTGCGCGCGCCGCACTCTCCTGGGTGTATGTATGGCACAAATAGGTCATGGACTGCGCTGGAGTAGGCGCCCAGGTGGGCCGATGACAGCCTGCGAGTTGCGCATTTGAACGGGCGCATCATTCATCACACCAGTTTGTGAGCAGGGCACGCCAGGGTATGTATGCTGGTGGGCACAGTGACTTGGGCCCTCTGTAGAGAGTGCGTGGCAGGGCTGGTCAAGTATTCTAGAGGCAGAGGTGAGTGGGCATTGCAGCGGTGAAGATACATGTCAGAAAGTGTAGGCGGGCCATCTGGCTGCTCTGCTGACTCGCGTGTGCAGGCATTGTGCACTTTCGGCATCATGGAAGTGCAGGTACTTGCTGGCTTTCCATGGCGGCACCGCTGCTTTGCATGCCTACACTGTGTCTTGCGCTGTTGTGCACAGAGTAAATACACACACTGCCGCTGGTGCTTTGGCAACAACATCCAAAGGGTGAAACGGTCAGGAGGGCGGAAGCACACACGCCGAGTACTACCCTCCACCGATAGGCTGCTCCCGGGCCCAAAGTCTAGGTGCGGTGCATACTTTTCAGGTACGCAAACATCGTGTTGACACCGCTGTCGATGTTACCCCCCCCTCGCAAAGCTGTGGCTGCCGCCATCTCTGGTGCGGTGCTGCTGCACTGCTGTAGACTGTCGGGACTGCTGTAGACTGGCGCGAGTGCGCATGCTAAAGGATTCTCGGTGCTGAGGCAGCCAGGAAAGCTGCTGAGCACTGACCTGTCAGGGTAGTTCTCGTGTGGGCCACGGCCGACCCAGCGGACGTGGGAGGCGCTTTCGGCGGGCAGCAGCAGGCGCAGGCCCACGCGCGCCAACGGCTGGTCGCACCCAGGAGTCAGCAGCAGAGTGGAGAAGTGCAAGGGCACAGGGCTGTCAGACCTTGGTGTAGATGCACCATCGTCATTGTGTGCTCGTGGTCACATGGCTCGTAACATGTACTTCGTGAAGTACCTATCCAGGTACATCAAAAACTATATACCTCTGTACAATATACCTCTGAAGTACTCCTTATATACTTTAACTACACAGGTACTCCTAGTAGTATATACTTCAAGAAGTAGTACGAAGTATGTGTCTATTTGTAGTCCGCGCCGGGTGCGGTCGCCCAAGCAACACACGGCATGTCCTGTGAACAGGCATGAGGGGCATATGGCTTGGTTGGCGTCGGTGCACTGTAGACTGGGCATGCTGGCGATGCGCTATATTGGCGTACGCCTACTGCAACGATGGCGTCACACTGCTGTATCCGCATGTAGAAACAGGCCAGGGCCATATGAATTGTACTGGGCAATGACGCACCATAGACTATAGCTAACTTGAAGTACATGTCAAAGTATACTGCAGCTCGTACTGCGAACACTACTACTAGTAGTACATGGCCAATACCTTTTTCTGATGACTGCATCGTCACCAAGCAGCATCCCCGCGGCCTCAGCACCGGCATAAGGCACACATGCATCCCTATGTACATGGGCACCAATGCGTACAGGATTAGCACTGCACCGTTGAGTTATGGAAGAAGGTACAATCCCAGGTAGCACACACAGCGGCACTCGCCGGCCAGATCTCTGGCACACATGCCCCCCTGTTTACATTACATTCCAATGACGAACATAGAAGATCTGTATCACACAGAGCGGCGCTTACCGGCCAAAGCTCTGGCACACATGCGCCCACTGTTTACCTTGTTCATTATCATCAGTGACTTGTCACTGTATTTCATCATGGACACACTGCAGCACTCCCAGCGGTGCTCACCGGCCAAAGCTCTGGCACAACATGCACCCCTGATTTCACTACAGTGCACTCACAATTTAGTGTGGGGTAGTGTCACCCCCTACCACCCAGCACTAAAGCAAGACCGGCACTGAATCAAATAGGGCATTGTGTATTGTTTATACAGACCCATGTGGTCTGTGACAGGTCTCTGCACCCCGCACTAAACCGCATACGGCACTAAACCAAAGCGCACTAAATCGCGAGTGCACTGTACCACCATATTTTAGTTGCCATATTATTATGGCAGAACAGTAGCAGCACACAGCGGCGCTCACCGGCCACAGATCCGGCACCGTGACGGTGTGCTCAACAGACAGCGCGCCCGCCGCGTCCAGGACGTAGGTCGCCCGCACCGCCACCTCGCCCATGTCGGCACCCAGCGAGTCAGCGCTTCTGCTTAGCACTGTGCCCCACCCCTCTTCTTGTGGGTCAGCGCTGGTGGTGGAGGAGCTAGCGGGCGCTTCGGGCAGGGAGCGGGTGGAGCCCGTGAGTATGGACAGGGCCCAGATTAGCACGGCCTGCGGCGTGGGGCGGCAAGGGAGAGCGACCGTTTACGCCGGGGTTTACATGGCGTGGGTGTGGTACAAATGCGGGTTTCAGAGGAAGTGACACTGCATGTGGTGGGACTTCGGGCAGAGAACGGGTAGCCCGTTAGTATGGAGAGGGCCCAGATCAGCACGGCCTGCGGGGTGCGGCGGCAAAAAGATGAGCGAGGTTTTCAACTGGCGCTTCCATGGAGTGGGTGTGATACATGTAGCAATACAGTTTCATTTAAACCACTGGAAGACTGGAAGTGCTAGTGCATGTGGTGTGGACGTCGGCCAGACAGCGTGCTGAGTATGGAGAGAGCCCAGATCAGCACGGCCTGGAAAAAGGAGAACGGGGTGTGGACCCGGGGTTCAGATGCATGGGAGCACAACCTGGGTTGGAGAAAGTGACGGCGCATGTGGTGCGGAACGCAGGCATGTGGGATTGGGAATCGCTGACAATGGAAAGAGCCTGCGTCGTCGTAGCCTCTGAGGTGCAGGGGGTGCACACAAGCTGAGCTTGCGACACCTGTCTGTATTCTGTGCTGTGGTGTAGACAGTGCTGCTTGTCACATGCCATGATGCGCTACGATAGCGCTGCGCCTACAGTGCAATACTACTAGTAGTTCTGATTTTGGCTACTTTCAAGCGCGGGCCTGCATGGTGTGCATCAACAACACGACATGGTGTGCACAAAAAGTAGGCAGACGCACCTGGAACCGACTTAAGGCACGTGTGAACAGTCTGTGCACAGATGAGTGGTGATTTTTTTGCTTGGCAACCAAACACACGAACCATCCCACAATCCAGACAAGCCACGCCGAGTACTGACGTGCAGCGCTTGCAAGCTCGCACGCGACACAACCACAAAAGGTGTGCAGTACCAGTGACATCAAAGCCCACCAGCCTATAAGCCACACCACGGATCACCGCACTCATCAGGGCAGACGGTGACCAATGTATGCACAACTGCTGCAAAGTGTGACACTACTATGATAATACTAACTCTGCAGTTCCGTACCGGCATAAATTAAAAAGTATTTATGATAGCATCTGTTTTTCATTACTGCTAAGCGTACACACAGGGGCTACTACAGTGCGGCATGCATATGAGTCAGCGCCAGCAACCGCTGCTGCTGAGCACCTGTTCGCATACGAGTCAGCGTCAGCAACCGCTGCTGCTGAGCACCTGTTTGCATACGCTGCTGCTGAGCACCTAGTTGCTCACCTGCTTTGGCTCCCACCGCCAGGACTGCCCCAGCCGGTAGGCCGCCGCCAGTGCTCCTACCAGCCACTGCTCCTCGTCTCTTTCGCATTCAATGACCTCTTGTGCCAGCCGCGCAATGGTCATTGGGTTGCTGGCGCTCTGCGGGGGGGGCGGGCACAGGGTGGTGTGGCGGGGGGGGAGGTGGCCCTAGGTTGTCAGTAACTGATGGTATAACACACAGTACGCGATACATGGAGGTAACTACCATGCGGAATATGTGTACTTCAGTGCATGATTAAGTATATGAAGTATGTACACATGCTACTTCGAAGTCTACATTACATGTATGCTTCAGAAGTATATTTATAGTGAACGAGTAAAGGAAAGGGTGGCATGATGGGAGGCGTTGAGGCAGTGCTCCGCATATTTGTTTTTTATTGGCAGGCAGCAGCAGCGGTGGCGGCAGCAGCGCAACGGCATGAGGCCTGCCAGGGTGATTGAAGTAGAAGACTGGTCTGTGTCAACTCAGCCACTTAAAGAAGCACTTCAATACATATATACTTCGAAGTATGTATGTATACTGCAGTAGGCACTACATACTGAAGCACCTCGAAGTATGTATACATACATGAACTTCAAGGATACAGTTTTGTATGTACATGTAGGTGCATGCCTGAGTATGGCGACCGTTGTTGCATGTGTGCACCTCACAAGGTAGTCCAGTGGCCGTCTCTGCGAGTGCACTACATGGCAAAACACCAGTCCGCAACTCCTGCAGAGCTGGTACTCACACTTTCGTCCCCAGGTGTCCTGTCAGCACCTGTACTCACACACACACACACAGAACAACACACTGCCGCACACGCTTCTGGGGCTACTACGACCACTTTGCGAACGTCACGGCATTTGGCAAATGTACTTCAGACGTACATAGTCGCCTGCCTTCCTTGAGCTGGCTGACCAGCTTTTTTTATTGCGGTGCCCCCCGCTCACCAAGCGCCGCGACAACACCAACATTCAAGTACTTCAAGAAGTACTTGGAGTTCATTGCAGCTGTGTTTGTTGCGCTGTTGCTGCTGTGGCTCCGCAATGCTGCAAGAAGCGCCGCCGCCGCAGTGTCCGCTCGTAGCTTGCAAGAAGCACTTGAGGTACAAGCTTCAACTGGCTGCACCTCACCATGGCTGTCCGTCCTTAAGCAAAGTATCAAAGTGCCTTCCTGCGCATCCGCGGTAGCTTTTAGCAGCGGCTGCAAGGTGCAACTAGTTGATGCAAACTGTCAGTTGAAGTTAGTTTAGTAAATGAGTGCGAGACGCGGCGCGGATTGTCCTGTCGCCAGGTACAAGCCACTACCGTCTATAGGTAAAAGGCTCCTTGTTGAAGTTATCATACCTAGAGAAGGGTTACAGAGTACACCCTTGTCATCATACGCCTTTTAACGCATGCTTCTTGAATGACAAACTCCGCTTGGGGCGTGGAAAGCCATGCGCTCATGGTGTGCGGCTGAAGCAGGGTGTCAACAAATATGCCTCATACCAAAGCGGCCTAAACGGTACTACCGACAGCGCATGGCACCAGAGCGCCCAGCCCGCATGCGCACCCAGTGTACCCCTGTGTTTGTACAGGCGTACTTAGTTAGCCACATCTCTAGGCGTAAAACTAGCTTGAATGTGCGCCACCGTGTTACATACTTGCTGGAATCCGTAGGAGTAGTGCTCTGGCAACATGCCAGGCTTCCCGTAGAGTACGCAGTGCTGAGCATTGCCAGCTTTTTCGCTACCTGTCTGACCCTTTTTCTGGTCACACGCACCGTGTGCAAAGGGCTTTCCGCCGCGCCTAAGCGGAGATTAGTAAAGGTACATAGTCGTACTTCAGAAGTATACGTTACCGCACGTTGAGCGCCCCATGACCCATCGCTAGCCACCACCACTTACCTGTATGCGCTCCGCCTCAGGGGTCCTGTCAAAGTGCCGCCGCCGAATCACTTCAGCGCGCCTGCCCAGCTCGTGCACGCGCGCCGCCAGGGCACACAGGCGAGCGCTGCCGCCGCGTGGCCGTAGTGAGTACTCCTGCAGTGACGGCAGGTGGTAGTGGTAGCAGGCGCGGTATGTGGTGCTGTGTGGTGAGTGGGCTTAGATGCAGTGCGCCCGGTGTATTTGGTGGGGGGTAGTGTGCTCAAGGTTGCAGCCTGCGCTGAAGCAAGGCCCACGCTAAGTAAGTTGGGGAATTTGTGTGTCTTTAGTATAGCGGTCGTGTGGTCTGTGACTTGCTACTATGCCCTTAGCCATCAGTACAGTTGTGTACCACATGCAAATGGCAGAGGGAGCCATCCCTAAAACCGCGTATGGGTGTGATTATCTCTGTATACAGAGGCTGCGCATGGCCGTGGCTTCATGCCGGCTTGCTTTACCTGGGCTCTTGCACACCCACAATGCAAACCAATCAAACTACTTCAAACACAAGGCTTGCCGTACACGCACCCCACCGCCCGCAACGCAACGCCCCGCCCATGCACCGTGTGCTCAACACCGCACGCACCATGCGCACAACAGCGCCCAAAACGCAACATGCCAGCGACGCACCGTGTGCACAACACCGCCAGCAACACAACACCCCGCCCACGTACCGTGTGCACAACCACAGCGCCATCGCCCCGCCGCTCCCACGTCACACGCGCACCAAACGGGCCTTCCAGCTCCCCTGCCACACCCGCCGCCTGCCACTGACTCACGTACCCCCCCCCCCTGTCATTCGCATTCGGGGCGCGGTGCAGCTGCACGGTGAAGGGTGCGGCGGCGGCGCCGGAGGCCGTGGCGCCGCTGTAAAGTATGTCAGACGGTGGGCCGGCGCCATGTTGAAGTTTTAGTTGAACCTGCGGCACGGGGAGTGAGGGGTGTGTGGTGAGGCGTCCGAGTTCAGATGCTGGGGGGATCGCAGCTGGGGATGGCGGTGATTTTCGGCGGCGAGTTTTTGGCGCAGAGTGCATGCGAGTACGCGCAAGTGGTGAGAACGTCATGACAGGTGTGACTGTTGTGACTCATGGTGAGTGAGGGGCGTGTATGGGGGGGGGGGGGGGGGGGGGGGGGGGGGGGGGGGGGGGGGGGGGGGGGGAGTTCAGATGCTGGGGAAGTTATGCGTGGGATTGCACATTTCTGCCTGTGGCAGGCAGTGTGACTGCCAGTGTACTGGTCGGCCGGCCCGCCAATGGACGGTAGTTGCTCATGGCGCACTCTGTGTGCGTGCAACAACCCAGCACTTGAAGTTGAACCGGCGGCACAAAGAGTGAGCGGTGTGTGGGGGGGTGTTCGAGTTCGGGCGCTTGGGGGACTGCAGCTGGGGATGGTGGTGGTCTTTGGCGGTGGGCGTTTGGGGCGGATGTGGCAGTGCGTGGGAATGCGCGGAAGTGGTGAGAATGGCATGACAGGTGCGGCTGTTGTGACTGATGGACCCAGGTCAGGCAGCGCTGATGATGATGGCTGTGCAGCAAGTGGTGGCACATGACGCACCCAGGAGGGCACAGCGAACAGCCAGAAGAGAATGCGGCATGCAGGACCGGTGGCATGTGTGAAGTGTGTGTGTGTGTGTGTGCACACAGGCAGTCGCCGTGAATCAACACGTTATGCACTCATGGATCATCCACGTTCAAAGGGCGCGTGCGCTCAACTGTCCTACACCGCTCACACGCGCACTGTGCGGCGCCGGCTGTAAACACTTGCAGGCAACCACGCCCCGGCACAGGGGCAGCTGTCGAAAGGGCACGTGGTGTGTGCCACATTGCACACTGCCAACTTGCCGGACTAGGCCCAAGTACTCCGTGTGCATCCTCGTGCAGAGGGAAAACCAGGGAAAACTCAAGTAAGCCCGGTGCTGACCCATGCGCCAGATGTTTTGTTACACAGCTGTCACGCGATATACCACAGGGGTACTGACAAGCGCGGCGTCTGTGGTTTTGGCCACGCAGACACACAAAACGTCGCAAGCGCTTCCGCCTCATGCTGGGCACGGCCATGCTGGTGCGAGTCGGACCCATGCCTAGAGGTACATGACAAGTTTCGTGCACATCACCCTCTAAGGCGCTTGTGTGGGTGCACCACATGCTGGTCCCACCTGTCCATGATCTGGCGCACAGTGTGGCTGCCACCGTGTCGCTCGGCTGGCCCGCCAATGGACGGGTAGTTTACTGTCTTGCGCTAGGTGGGCGTGCAATGACCCCTGGAGGTAATGGTGCCGGCCTCTGGCAGCCAGCCGGCCACATTCGGCCACGTCGAGACATACACTTCTTGAAGTGTACTCAAAGTGCTTTTTGAAGTACTACATAGTATGCTCATGTAGCTCTCTACCCCGTCAGCAATGGAAGTACGCTCAAGCATGTGGGCGCGAGCGGCAGTCAAGCTAGGGCAATTTCCCATTTGACTTCACTCACCAGCAGTCCTGACGCCCCATCCCACACAGCGCGAAGGCCCGCCTCTGGCGCCTCCGCTACCACCCTCCCCCCCTCTTCCCACACATCAACACCCGCACTGCCAGCAGAGGCGGCTGCTGAGAAGGCAGGGGCACTTGGCCGAAAGGCAGGGGCACTTGGCCGTGACGCCGATGGTAGGGAGAGCACCAGCTGCTCCGTGCCCACTGGGTGGCCCGCGGCTGCCCAGTTGGTGTCGTGGCGCAGCCTGTTGCACAATTGGAGTTTCATGCTGAAGTTTGTGAGGTGCTGCAGTTGAAGTTCGGGCAGCCCAGGAAGTTATATGCCAGAGTGGGTGCAGGGGAGGGTTGCTCAGCGGCCTGTGCAGCCGCAGGTGGGCTGTAGGCATGTACACACTTGAAGTACTACATAGTACATCCATGGGTACGTGCGCTACACATGTCTGTTTGTCTGTTGATACAATTGTCTGCATAAAATTGCACTACACCATAAACAGTAACACTTGAGAAGTGTACAGTGTACACCAGTACAGTTTCAGAAATGATTCGGTACCATTTGCTCCTGCACCACCGTGTTCCTCAGAAGGCGTGCGCTGCCATGTGTACTTCGCGCATGTCTGTACACCTCAGTGCACAGAAATGAAGTGCCTCGTCAAGCAGGAATGTACATACAAGCTTTGCCAGCACCGAATCCGGGGCTCGAAAACACAGCTGGTGCTGAAAGCACGTGCTGTCCCTGGCAAGAGCGCACACCAATGCGAAGATGTCACCGCAAACGCTAGACTAATGACACACCAGCACCACTCTGGTAGCATGGCAGCCACTGCATGCACACGTGGCTGCCTGCCTGCTGTTGTCGATGCTGCCGTTGGTGTCACTGGCGCTGCTTCTGTTGCTGCTCCTTGCAAGGGAACCCTGCCAGCATCTCACACACCGGAACTGGTCGGTCCTCCACATCCGCAATATTGAACACACCACATGCAACGCATACTTAAAAGTTATAGCATTCGCACAGGCGCTCCAGTGCAGCACACACACGCACCTGCCGTCAATGTTGAGCCAGTACTCTCCACCTCCGCTGCCGCCCAGCGCTGCTCTGGCGACGCTCACAACCGCAGAAAACCCACCACCACCACTAAAGTCTTGGCCGTTTTGTGGCACATCTGGCTGCAACTCTCCCGCTGCCACCTCTGCACCATCCATGGGCCGCAGCAGGCGCCACGTGAAGGCTAGGGCGTCCGCGACCCCCGGCAGGTGGTTGAGACGGTTTGTAACTGTCACAGGGACGGTTACAGTGGCTTGGCCGGTGATACCAACATCTCCAGCAGTGGCCAGAAAGGGCTTGGCCAGGTGCTTGAACTCAAACAGCGCGGGGTGGGGCTGCGCGCGCCGGCAGCAGCAGCGGGTGATGCAAGGCACGGAGAGGGGTCATTGCTGAGTGTCAAAGCTGCCCTGGTGTGCAGGCACTGTCGGACTTGCCCCGATTTTGTTTTTTTGCAGTCCACGTGGGGACTCTTCCAGATAGCACAGTGCTGTTTTGCTGCATCCAGTGAGCGACTTGTGGGATGCCAAGGGCCCAACTCGCTGTGACGTGTGCACGTCACAGCCTAGTCTTGCTGCTGCTGCTGAGCATGGCTGTGACTGCTGCTCAGCTGTCACATGCACGTTTACTTTCCGGCCTCTCTGAAAGGCTGATGGTCACCGTGTCAAGGCAACACAAGTACAGCAAAGGTCCAAGGCTCAACTTGCGTGGTTTTGCTCACCTGAGAAAGGATGCGTGGTTTTGTTCGCCTGACAAAGGAAAAAACAATGAAACAAGCTGACAAAAAAAGGACAGTAGGAGCCTGCTGTCCATTGTGTCTGCACCCCCTGTAACCTAACCTGCTATTCAGCTCAGTCGACACAGGGAAACAAGCCCCGGTCACACCACACTTTGGCAGCGCATGCATGCGCTCGCGGCGGCACCACTGCACCAGGCAGCGGTGGCTAACCATACACTTCTGTCGTGTAACATTGATTGAGAAAAATGGGTCCAACCAGAATGGTCTCCATTAAAAGCTCCTGTAGAGATTGAATCATTATACTTCAAGGTATATAAAAGCGCATTTTTCAAATCCAAATTGTGCCCGACTCAAGCTTCTGTCGGGCCAGGTGAGCCCGTTGGCACAGAAGGGCCAATGGTCACCGTGTCACATCAACGCACTCACAGCAAAGGCTACCGTCACTTTTTGGCAGCGCATGCATGCACTCGCGGCGGCGCCACACCGCCAGGCTGCGGCGGCATGCCTCACACTTCTGTCGGGCCAGGTGAGCCCATTGGCGCAGAAGTCCCCATCCGTGAGCCCCTCGTTGAAGTCCCCGCCGTAGGCCCATGTCACCGCTGCGCCATCGCTGCCGCTTAGCGGCCACTCCGCAGTGAAATCGCCCACTACAACACTGTTATTGCCGCCGGCCCCGCATCGGCCAAAGCCGCCTGCGCCACCCTCAATTCTCTTCTTGATGCCCTGTGGAAAAAGGGGGGGGGCAAGGAGTGTGTGCGCAGCTGTGGGTGTGCAGTGCAGCGGTGGGTGTGCAGTGCAGCGGCTTTGGCAGGCGGCGCGCTGCATGGGGAAGAGAGAGGTGTCAAGGTGCGGATGTAGCAGCACAAGGGGGCCGCACATCAAAGAGCCCTCTTGTACTACAGTGTAAAATTGCATTCCTAGTAGTGATAGTGCTGAACTTGAAGAATACAATCTTGTGTCATTGTTGTGTTCGCAACCTTATAGATGCTGAGACTGGCGCTGGTGGTTGGGAAACGGACTGCTGCTAGCAGGCCAAGTGCTTTGCGCGAGCGCACCACCAGACGTGCGGGCAGTCACCACTCCCTTGCTGGTGCGTGCGGTAGGGGTGTAGCGGCCGCCGTGCTGCTGATAGTACATGGTAACAGTGCCTCGCAGTGCGCATAGCTTTGAGAAAGTCTACCAGTAAAAACGGCCGACCATGCATTCTCTCATCTTGGACCAGCTCAGGTTCGGAGAGTCAGTTGCCAGGTGGGACAAGAACTCGGCAACATGGAGCCGCCAGCACCCGTATTCAGGCTGCCACCTCAAAGTATGTGTGCAGGTACACACTGTGCAGTCCGTAGTACTACTGTGGTATGGCAAGACAGGTACTACAAGGCGCCGTGCAAGCTAAGATGTACCTCAATAGCCGCACCAATTCACACATATCTGCTCCATTAAGTCTCAAACAATGGGAACATCTTCCCTAGCCAACGCGCATGCAGCTGCAAGCGTTTGCTGAGTCCTGTACACGCTGCACAGCGCTCGCGACATGTAGTCTTTCAAATGTGCTACATACTTCTCGAAGTTACACTAGTAGTTGAACCCTTCAAAGTACATATGTGTGCATGCAGGGCCTGGTCCAGCCGCTGCCCATGTGCACCTGCCCCATGCGCTCCTGCTTCGAGCGCCATTCGCCCAACGCCTCCCACATGCTCAGTACCAGCTTTCCAATGCTTGGGCAGTTGACGTGCACTCTTCGGTACTGTGCTACCATGCCCACTTGAAGTAGCATACTCATGAATCGTGGCAAACCGAGTCACCCACTCCCACAGCAAGCATTCCTGAAAGCAGCCCTCAATCCTGAGACTGCTGCCAATGCAGCTCTGCAGCCACCAGCTCGAAGTGGTAGTAGGTACACCCTTACTGTCAACCTCTGTGCGGCACACATACACAATTCGCAGCATGCACGCACACGCACCTGGTCTACCCAATCCCACACGAAGCCCCCCTGAAACCTGTCGCCGCCATGCCAGAACAGGTCCCAGTACTTGTGCAGCCCCCCGCACGAGTTCATCATGGCGTGCGAGTACTCTATCAGCACGAGGGGCGCATCCGGTCGCGTGGCCGCCAGCTGCTGGCACTCGTCCACCCTTGAGTACATGGGGCACAGCACGTCTGTCACAAATGTGACAGCGTCGTCACTGGCCGTCACGCCGGCTGCGTCTGCTTCGTCTGCAAGGGAGGCTTCGCCGCTCGCGCGCAGCGCTTGTGCCGCGCTCGCCCAGGCTGCCGCTGATGTGGTGGTGAAGGACGGAGGGGGGACCTGTAGGCATGGCGCATGCAAGGGGTGTGCGTGTGTGTGTCAGAGGGAATTGTATTTAAGGTACCCCCGGTATAGTCATGTAAAAGCATGCATATGTAGACTGCATACCTCAAAAGTATATACTATAAGGGCTAGCACACTGAGGAAGCTGTGCTGTACGCTGCCTACGCGTGCATTGTTTGACTCAGACCCTATGCAGCGAGCGATAAATACAAAGCGCGCAGAGGCGGAGCGCCATAGCAGTGCGCCACACCAATCAATACGCGCGAGCATGGCAGTTAGCTGCGGCACGGTTCTTTCCTGGAGTGTGGTTACACAGTACCAAACTGGCACACATCAACAAGTACATACTACTATAGTAGTATTACATGCTTTGAAGTACTTCTGAGGTACATGGTACATGTCCATTAATATGTAGCCACGGAGGTATTTACAGACAATTAACAGAACGCCTCCGGAGGAACCTTGTCAGGTTCAAGCTGCCAAGCTGCGCATGCTGCCTGGATTCAGTAGCCTAGCACTGAAATGCGGTCCCCACTACCTCGCAGCCCCTGTGGTTACTGAGGCAGCCCGTAGGTGGCATGTGGCCGTCTTATGGCGGCCACTGCTATGAGCGACTCGCCCCTGCCCTGGAAGCAAGGCCAGAGGTGCCATCACACTGACAAGCAGCACGGTGCCAGAGATGGTAGTTTATTTGGCGTATGCTACTAGTGGCGTGCACCACGAAGCATACACTGTATACACTTGAGGTATGCAAGTAAATAAACACTTCAAATATCTATTAGCGCTGGAAGCATATACACCGTACTTGTTGAAGTACTTCGAATTACAAGTAACTATTATACATGTGCTTACCTCTAGAAGTACTAGTGTATATACTTTTCAGTACTACTTCGAAGTATTTACCATTTGCACGTGTATACCCATGCGTGCGTCAACGGCCAGCCTCGCAGTCTTGTACTACTTCTCATGGTGCGTGTTCGCATGCTTGCACACCAGCACTCCCACTTCAATCGCCTCAGCCCCATACTCCTGATGCGCCCCAATGTGTGCAACCCGCACTCCTCAATTCTCCCCGCTGCGGACACACCAAACCTACAAGGTTCGCACTTCAGAAGTACATGCGCTGGGCGCTCTGGTGCCATGCGGTACTGGTAGTGCCATGTAGGCGGCTACGCTATCAGGTGTACTTTTTGACACACGTTGCTCCAGCCGCACACAATGTGCACAGGGCTTTCCGCGCCCCAAACAACGTTTGACACAACTGCATGGGCAGGCATTGGAGCCGCCCTCCAACAGAAACCTCCGCACCATACCACCCAACACCGTCGTTGCGGTGACGTCACTCGGCCTCACCCACCTCTGTAAGCGGACCAAAGCTGCCAGGCTCGTACATGACCAGGCGAGAGGAATCGGCGCTGCGCAGCCAGCGTGCGGCCGCCGCATGGTTGGCACCGCACCCACTCTCGTTGCCAAGGCTCCAGGCGATGATGCAGGGGTGGTTGGCGTCGCGGCGCACCATGCGCATGACGCGTGATAGGTATGCGCCGCGCCAGTCCGGGTGGTCTGACAGGTAGCCAGTGTAGGGCTGGGGAGTGCGTGCATCAGAGTACGGACCATACAAAAAGACAACAACACACAGGCGTTGTGCATGAAGGCGTGCCTGATGCGGCAGTAATGGCGGCGCTGCTGATGCAACATACACCCTTATCTCCCCCCAACACACACACCTCACACTAGTGCAGGCACCGGTGAGTACGCCCTGCACTACTTGATGAATGGTGATACTAAGGCATGGCTTCAAATGTTGGTTGGCGCCATGCCAGCTGCCAATGCATGTAGGCCTAGCAGTAGCAAGATGCACCTGGGGCAGGCTGCGAAACAGCAGTGCTGCATTGCACACCTGCTGACCACGGCTAAGCTACCTGCGGCCTCGGTGCGCTGTACCTGCATGCCGTGCGTCTCGATATTGGCTTCGTCAACCACAAAGAGGCCAGCTCGGTCACACAGGTCGTAGAACCATGGGTGGTTGGGGTAGTGACTCGTGCGCACAGC
>JAULBY010050328.1:0-11887 GCA_032358315.1 Ophiocytium majus
GCACTTGTGTGCTGTACACAGCCACATCCTTCTAGCATCATGACCGGCCTACGCACAACGCCAATACCATAACAGTGCCATCTGGTGCGCCGCCGTTAGGGCTGAGCGTATGCGCGACAGCGCAATGCCCTTCAGCGCCAAGGGCCACGCCGCCCCGGGCACCGCCTCACGTGTCGCGTACTCCGTCGCCGCCGCTGCGAGCAGGCGCCTGCCCTCAGGGCCGATGCTGCCAAAGGAACCAAGAGCCAGAGTGGCGAGCTTGTAGCGATTCCGGCCGGAAGAGCCCGAATAGTGGTTCTCCTTGATCACCTGCATCTCCCTGCAGCGCCGCTGAGGGTCGCCGCATGGTGCACATGCGAGGGGCACTGCACCTTGATGGTCGTGACATCCACCATGACGTGCAGTTGCTTGGCGGGGTCGTTGTAGCCGGTAGACCGGAAGCCGTGCGCTGGCATAACCATGTCGATGTGGTACATGTTGAAGTACATGCACACTGCAGTACTTGTGACACAGTAGTGTATATTCTTCTGAAGTTTTACATATATCATGCATATACTTGTATGGTACACCACATACTTCTGAGGTACAATAAAAAACATCCGACCCGAAAAAGGTTGAGCGTCCAGCTTTCTACATGTGTATGTCAGCATGGCATGGCAGGTGACTGAACTGCCGACATCACAGAAAAGGCCTTTTTCACAAAAAAAATGTTGTGCAAAGCCAAAGCCCGCTTGTGTGTACTTCAAGTGTGTGCTTCAATGCCTGCTGGTGGGGCAAGGCTGGGTGCCAGGCAGCTGGGCGGCACTCTTACATGCCCCAGGCTAGTGCAGCGCTTCTGATTGTGATAATGCGACCTACTGCAGTATTCAAACAGCATGCGCAGCTCTGCTTATGCCTGCCAAGCATCACTGAGACAAGCAAGCATTACTGTGGGCAAACAACACCAGCAAAGCAGCAGGGCACACGCGTGACGCGCTACCTGGCTGGTGTGCAGGCAGAAAAAACGGATGGCATGACCTGATGGCAAGGCAGGTGCTTGCTCAGCAGGCAACTGTACATGTCACAACAGCTGGAGCAGCTACTCAGTCCCGCCATGTCAACATGGCGTGCAGAACAAGCGGCTGTCGCTTAGCCTACTGTCACAAATACACCCCAAAAACGTTTTAAGCAAGGACGCCCTTAGTTGACGGCACGCCAGCAGATGCGTCCGCACGGATTGCATGGCGCAGCGCAACGCCAGTCGCCTTGAAGGCGCTCTCCGCCTGCGGCACAAACAGCCGGCCACAGTGCAAGGCAGGCAGCAGCAGCAGCAGCACCACAGGTCAAGCAGGAAGTGCATCAACCATGGGGCGCCGGCCGGCGTGCTAGCACCTGCCTGCGACAGGTGTGTGCTCAAAAGCAACTTCAAACATGTTGCAGCAAAGTGGGGTGCCGCGTAAAATGCGACCCCAGTTCCAGGCGCCAAAGCCTGGCACACGAGAGCAAGCACGCATGGCAAGTACAAGCGGTGGAGCTGGGGTGTGTGTGACAGATTCCCAGGCCAACAACGCTGTGGTGCGCTGTCCATTGGCGCGCCGCACCTTGTGGTGGCAGTTGAAGCCCTTGAGCACGTCCACATGCAGGGTGATGCGTGCCGCCTGGGCAAAGGACTCCAGAATGTGCGGAAGCATCTCCGTCGAGACGTTGCCAATCATCTGCGGGCACAGCGCAGGCAGATGGCGGCACAGGCCGCCGCCAGCACGTGCATGTGCGTGAGTGGCGGAGAGTATGTTAACGCAGGGAAGGCGTGGCTGTAGGGCACGCGCAAGCAGGTGGCATTGTCCAACATGCATGCACGTAACGCCGTTGTGTGGCATAGCAGGCGTGTGGCTGTGGCGCTGGCTAAAAAGTGCAAGCAGCACACATCAGCTCTGCCTGCCTGGCCAGTCGTGCTCAGGGCAAGAAGTAGCCCATATCAGCAGGTGCGACGAAGCACTCAGCTCCCTGTGCATGGCACCACTGTTGCAGTGCGGGCACTGGTGCGGCAAAGGGTTATTGCCATTGTGGCGGCATGTAGTGTACCTCACGGGTGAGTGCCAGGTTTATGTCCGCGTGCGGCCGGCTGGAGATGTCCACTACAGCGCGTGCAAGTGCCTGAGGCACAAAGTGGGCATGCGAAATGACGGCGCACACCACAAGTGAGTATTGTGACAAACTCAACCGATGCCAGCCAGTCAGCACTGGGGCAGCGAGCCGTGCTCAACACACAAAGGGGCATCATGCAAGGTACAGCCCATCACTGTGGCTGTTGACGCACACAACAGGCGATGACAGTCTTGCAGACATGGCAGCGGGGGCAGGCTCGGCCGGCGTGAGGCTTGTGCGAGCCACGGCGCCACAGCGTTTTGTCGACACAGGTGCGCAGCACTGCGCACTGTACAGCATGGCAGCAGCAAAAGAGTTGGATGTGGTGCAGCGGCGAGGCGGGCGCACCTCGTCGAGCGGGCAGAGGGCGTTGCCGAAGCGCGCAATGCCGGCACGGGCTCCCAGGGCCTGCGGTCACGCACACAGGCGCAATGCAGCTATTTGAAATATTTCGTGTGGGCGCAAGTGCCGGCCAGAAGCAGGGGTGAACACATGGTTGCGTGCTTGCAAGTCTTGGGGTACGCACCTCCAACACCAGAGGAGCATGTGCGAAGGGCTGAAAGTGCACCGCAGCTGGTGGGTCTGATGTGGTGTGCGGTATGGTGGACACCGGCAGCTCAACAAGTGGCAAAGGATGCCAGGACGAACAAAGAGAAGGTATGCACTACAGGGCTTGCGGCGGGCACGCACCTTGTCAAAGGCCTCCCCCAGTGCAATGGCGCAGTCCTCTGCAGTGTGGTGGTCATCAATGAACAGGTCGCCGTCGCACTGCAGAGGGGGCGGCGTGCACAGACCGACGCAGCAGCAGCACAGTGCTGAGCACGTGTCGAGCACAGTGTCGTGACGGTACCACCAGTGTGCGGCAGCGCCAAGCCACAGCAGCAGTACAGCAGTGCTGAGCACGTGTCGAGCACAGCGTCGTGACAGTACCACCAGTGTGCGTCAGCGCCAAGCCCATGTGGTGCGCAACCAGCAAAGAGGCGGCATTGGCACAACAACGGTGCTCAGCACAATAAGGGTGCTCAGCAGCACAAGGTGGGTAGGCCATGCCTTGAGCACGAGGTCCAGGCGTCCGTGCTTGGCCATGGCGTGGAGCATGTGGTCCAAAAACCCCAGGCCCGTGTTGATGGAAGCCTGCAGGCGCAGCAGCAAACACAAAAAGCTGCATGAGTGTGGGATGTGAGCCCAGCAGAGTTGCACTCCTGCAGCAGACGCACCGAGGGCCCACAGCACCAGTGCTCTAAGGGCCACAGGCGGTTGTGTTGCGAACGGGTTGGCGCGTGTCACAGGCTGGGAGGGGTTTGGCCTTGCCTTTCCAGTGCCATCCAGGTTGAGCTCGACAGTGATGCTGGTCTCGTTGGTCTTGCGGCTGATGGACGCCACACGCGCGCCTGCGGTGAACCACGCACATGCACGCGTGGCGACACTGTGAGTTCCACGTGGCAGTGTGCATGTGTTACCGCCACGCCTGGCGTAAACAAACAACGGCCGATCATGGTTCCTGGTGATGAGGCCTGTGCACTTGTGCCTTGACGGTCGCAGTGCTGCAGCATCTGGTGAGCAGCTCAGAGCGGGACCAAAAACACACAGGAAAAGGCATGGCGCAGCATAAATTCTGGGGCGCATGCATACATGAACACCTGCATATGTTCAACCTTGGACCCCAGGGCTGTGCGTTGGTTTTAGACTCACCGTTTGGCTCGGTCCTTGGGCGTTTCGCGCTGCGGCATGGCGCAACAGGGGAGACGGCAGTTGGCAGACACATGCAGTACATGGCACTGTCAGGTTGCAGTGCAGCGCCAACACGGGTGCACAAGGTGTGCAGGCGCCCTCCATCAACCAACAGCTGGTTGTCAGGCACTACACCAGTATGTGAAGGCTGCAACAGGGCATGCAGCACCAGCACGGGCACGCAAGTGCGCGAGCGCCGGTAAAAACCGATGGTTAGTCCGACACAGCCAGTCAGCAGCAGGGGTGCCAGCACGTCAGAAGGAGCAGCATTGCTGCAGCATAAGGTGCACACCTGGGCGCATCCGAGCGGCCCGCAACAGCAGCGCTGCCCGGCACCAGGTCCAAAAGTGCTGCACACCCTGCACGGCGGTGGCAAGTGTGGCGCGCGGCGGTTGCAGGTTTGGCGCGCAGCGGCGGCGTGAGGGTAACGCGTAGACAGCAACATACCATGTCCTCACATAATGGTCATTCTGGAGCCAGTCGCTGGCCAAACAAGAGCCAACGCGCCTCAGCCAGGGCATGCACAGCTGCATGTTACCCACACCCACACAGCAGTGTGACATTCACATGTCCATTTACAGAAAAGGGCACATTTCCCCAGCCCGACAGGCTGAGCAAGCCAGGCCAGCATCCTGCGGTGTTCCGCCAACACCCTCCCTCCCGCGGTGCCTCTTTCTTTGCACACGATAAAACCCTGGCGTTGGTTGCTGTCCCCTGCACTGCCATGTGCGCATCAGGCGCATGCTACGGCCACCTGCGAGTAGGTTGATGTGTGATGCGGCCTTGGCAAGCGCAAACACGCACTGGCAGAGGGGAGCGCAGCAGCGCTTCCCACCTGGTTCAATGACGGTGATGGCGCCGGACTCCTGCAAGCTCTCCACCAGCTTGCTGAGCTTGCCGTCGATCCAGGCCTGCCAAGCACCGCCAGAGGCACAAAACACAGACACATCACATGTCAGCCAGCGCCGCATCGGCATGATCAAGCAGGCCAGAGCAGCCGCCGCAACTTAAAGCCACCGCTGACCCTCTGGCCACCACTTCACGAGGCCACCAGGGGGTGGCAAACATGGTAGTTCAAAAGTATTTGCTTTGTACCGGTAACTTTTATCGAACTCTGCTTAGTTCGCGGACAATTCTTACATGCTTTGGCTCAGGAGCAAGCGGCGCGCGCAGAGGCTCGCAGGACATGGCATGGTGGGCGGCGGCAACAGGTGTTGACACGCAGAGACGGGTGTCGACAATAGGTGACAGGTGTTGACAATAACGTACGTGGGCCTGGTCAAGCGGGGTCCGGACGCCCACGCCGCGCGCGCCCGCCGCCACCGCCGCCTTGATGTCGTCTGGCGTGTCGCCAATGAGAATGCACTCCTGCGGGAGGGGGGCGTAGCACCAGCGGCAGTGGCAGCACAGCGCACGCCGCGTTGACAGTGCGCACCGTGTGATGCAAAAGCATTTCATGTGTGTTGTTGGTGGGGCTGCGGCGCCCCAGGGCATGTGCACTGCTGGTGCACATGCTCCAAGGTTGTGACAGGGGGGGCGTGCGACATCACCACGTGTGCCAGTACGCAACGCTGTGCGCAGCGTGCATCGCACACCCACTCATGCAAGGCAGCGGCGGCCTAGCCGCCAGGTGTCAACATACCTGAGGGTCCACGCCCATGAGCTCAGCGCAGCGTTTAACGGGGAACGGGTCCGGCTTGGGTGGGCCTGTGCCGCCGTCAGAATGAACACATTGAGCATGGGTGAACACACATGCACGCGCATGAACTGGGGATGCATGGCATGGGGTATTGTGCGCCGTATTAGGGCATTGCAAATGCGGGTACCGACTGCCCATGAATGGGACTGCAAACAGTGCGGGTTGGTTGTGCGGCAAACCGGTTTGGCAGCAGCCATGCCGGGTGTCCGCCTGTTGTGAGTCATCAGGTACACGACAGACAGGCACCAGTGGTGCAGTGCAGTGCACCACCAGTCCCATGTGCCGCGCCACATACGACCACATATATATCCGGTAAATACATAGGTGTGGTGCAGCAGAACCAGCACATGCTCAGCAAGCTGTATGAATAGTGATGGGTCAAGGCGTATGACGTAGCTTATAGTTGTACCACGGTATAAAAAACGGCGCATTTCTACGGCTTTCTATGCCCACTGCCCATGTGCCGGTTTATCCCCCCGTTCATCTGTTGATGGTACACACCGTATTTACATACTCGGAAGAACATTATACAGCATATACTGCGAACTCTGTACGCTGCTTTACCCATCACTAGCTATGAAACACTGCGCGGCCATGGTTGGGTATGGATGTCAAGCATAGTGCACTATTACTACTGTAGTAGCAGGTTAGGAACACCGGACACGGGTGTGCGTCTCAAGAGTGCAAAAAGTGCTCCACAGCAGCAGACGATGCTCAGTTGCAGTGCCACTCACCGTCATCCATGCACACTGCCGCGCGGAATAGGGACTGCAGGCCGTGCGCCTGCACGCAGACAGCCGCAGCAGGGCAACAGCAGCAGAATCAGAGCAGCAGGCTTGCCAACGACAACCAGAACGGCCACTGCACCCACACAAGTGCCATGCTCCTGATAATGCGTGCTGGCGGCATTTGGCTGCTTTCGCGTGCACACGACACACCAGCTCACAGGCAGGTCTGCAACCTGGGCACGGCCCGCAAAACACACACAGGGGCAAGAGCCCGTGTGGGTGTGAAATGGACAAGAGTTGTTTGGGCACGGCCCACAGACACACAAGCGCCCGTGCATGTGAGGAAAATGATACTTGAAGTAGAAGTTAGTGCATGAGGCGCGCACCTGCAGGAATGTGTCGCAGTCCTTGCGCGGGCGCCCCGTGACAATGCCCATGCCGTGCGGCACGCGCCTGTTGAGCTCCTCCAGGACGCCCTGCACAAGCGCGTGGGCCGCCAGCGTGGCGCGCAACAAACGGCATGGGCTGAGGAAGTGTGTGATAGTGGCGAGGCAACAGCATGAGCGGGGGGGGCTGCCGCGGCAGGTAGTTTGGCAGGTGTACGGCGCGCGTTGTGTGCAAGTCCTACGCATGCAGGCATGGCGCGAGCGGTGGCAGCTGGTTGTCACTGCTGCCCTCCACAGCGCGGGTGTTGAGGCAGCCCTGAGTGCGGTGGCATGCTGCTCACCCTGGTGCTAACAAAAGATGCTGTGTGCTTGTGGCACTTGCAGAGGGCGGCGCATGCAGGTGGCCAGCCGACAATATAGAGCACATGCATGTGGCAATACAGCACAGCAAGGGGAGGACACAGCCGTGTGCGGTAGGACACTCACCTTGGCTGGAATGAGCTTCTCGAGGGAGCACAAGCCGGGCTTGCCCGGGGTACCTGCCCGCATCAAGCGCGAACACACAAGCCAAGCAACCACCAAATTGTTGAGGCTAGAGGCTACTGATTTTCCTGGGAAACGGTGCAGCCCCACACCACATACCGTCTTGTTTCGCAGAAATTGTCCGGGGCTGTGGCTTTCATCATTCATTGGGTGCCTCACAAAGTAGTGTGTCCGCCAAAGTATGCTGCGTTGGCAGTTACAGTTCATGCCAGAGTACATACTGTACATACTTCGTAATCAGCTTTTTTTAAGACGGCTCCCAACACAATTTTCCCCCGCCATGTATTTCGAAACCTGTGAGAGTTTCATACGGGGCGACTGCTTTGGAGCAAGACGGTACTTCTGCTATTCCTCGTCCCAGCAAGGATGAGTATCACCTGCACCTGTGTTGAGCACAAACTGTCTGTGGTGCCATGTTGCCATGGCCTGTGTGCACCACTGTAGGCCAGCACTGATGGGCATGGTGAGGTGGGCCTTGACACACCGCCACGACACTAGGTGCACGCGCACCACTCACGTGTCTTGTGTCGCCTCCTACACAAGCCCAGTTGGCGTATGTGGCGTAGTAGCTCGAAGTATATACGCATGTGTGATGCCTGTGAACAAAACTGCTACTGCTGGTATCACAAGGGAGGAATGCACAATCCCTGCCGCGAATACACTGCGCTCTTCTATATGACGGCATGGGATTTTACAATGAATTGCATGTCCGGGTGCGCCCACCCCAATGACGGGTGCGCCCACCCCAATGAGCGTGAGTGGCATGGGCATGTCACTTACGCCCATTGGCAGTCACACCCAGGCGCACGTGAACGGGACACTACTACCGAAACTGACGGATTATAACGCCCCCCCGGCGTTGTCAGCGGCGGGGTTTCCTGTTGCTAGCACGGGGGGCATTATACAATGCACCCGCGTTATACAGAGTACCCAAATTCGTATAGAATACCCCCCCGCGTTGTCGTCATTAAGGCGCAGTCAGCCTCGCGGGGGGCGGTATGCAGGGTCATATGACGCTGCATAACGCCCCCCCTCGTCAAACAGGACCCCCGCGTTATACTCCGTCAGTTACGGTACCTTAGTATCCAAGTACTTTAGAAGTATATGAAAAGCGTGCGCTGCTCACCCTGGTACAGCTCCTCAAACTTGGCCGTCACCTGCTCCAGCGTGGCATCCTTGCCAGCATCCAGGATGAACCGCCGCGTGAGCACCTGCGTTTGGTGCACTTGCACGTCCATTTGTCGCGTCAGCAGGATCAGTTGTGACCGTGAAGGAAGCATGCTGCTGCTTGCTGGCTGGCGGGAAGAGTGTGTATGCACATCGCTGCCTGGTAGCAGTGGCAGTTTCGCACAAAGCCTGGACACAGCGCCAGCGTGTCAGATACAAGCCACGCGGTACATATATGTACTTCAAGTATGTAATACCACTGTAGTAGTAGTACATGTACATACTACTTCAAGTAGTACTACTGTGGTGCTATACATGTAATATGCTGCCACATAACGATCACATGCATGTACTACTAGTAGTTCTACTAGTAGTACAAGCCATGCGGCACACATGTGCATTGCCATATGCACACAGATTTGCTACTACACAACTATTAACTCCGCAAGTATATGCATGTCCACACGCCTGCCCACAGCCGTGTGGGGACACGTGTGCCTGGTCAAACCAAGACTAAACAGACACATAGACCCAGCCTACATCATTGCTGCCTGAACAGCACTGCTGGATGATGACAGTGCATCTGGCAGGCTGTAGCACAGGCCAACATACATAAATGGGTAACAAGTTGCTAACAACATTCATGCAAGTAACATTGCTTGGTAATCGGATCAAAGGTTGATACGGATTGCTGATGCCAACACTAATGGTTCAACATGGTTTCCACACATCGATTTCCCCAAGGCTTGACAACGTTCACACACCATAATGAAGGCACTGCCTGGTGCTGCTGCCCCTGCAGCTGCCAAACTGTGACACACCCTGCCCCTGCATGGCCTCTTGGTCTTGGTACCCCACAATCCACCTCATTCTTGTTTTTCCTGCTGGGTCTGGTACCGTCATTTCCGTAACTAGGACTTGTAGTCGCCCGGGCGAAAACTTTGGGAGGCTCAGAACAGGTGGGAGCGGCAGGTTACTTTGAAAGCCGTTCAAAAGGAGTACTGCAACCTATGAGTCATGTACCGTAGCATTTGCCATAGCTGACAACGCAATCACAATGTGGGGAGTTACTTTGGGAGAGCCAATGGGTTACAACAGCTCTCAGCCCCAGGCGAGTATGTCAGAACAACACGGTAGCTGTAGAATGCATTCACTGCTACTAGTAGTAGTTGGTGCGCTGCTGGCATGGACGCACCTAGCGTGCTTTTCAGTGTCACAGCAGTTGCCAGCACGCATGTACTTGAAGTACGTGCAGGCAGTACTGTTGTAGCCTCACAATGTGGCGCCAACATACTTCAAGTGAAGGATATTTGAAAAAAGCTTCTGGCATGAAAACCGAACCGGCACAGTCAAGTGTGCAGGGCAGCAGCGTCCATTGACTGCGCCACAAAGGAGGTTACATACCATTTGCTGCCCTCTTAACGTGGTGACGTCTCTGCAATATCGCTCCAGCTTCCGCCTGCACTTGTTCCCATGGTTTCCTACACATGCATGGACTCACCACCACGCAGCACTGATGCCATGTGTCAAAAGTAGGGTTGCCGGAATCGTAATATTTCTGCTAATTACTCCGTAATCGTAATCGTAGCATTACGTAATGTAACGCAAAAACCATAATGGTATACTAAGCATGCAGAATACAGCAGCATACGTGTAGATAGCGCCGTGCGCCCGGGCAGCTGCACCCCCGTGTGAGCAAACGGCTCGCACCAGCGAAGGGTCCTCGATCAGATGCAGGCCCGCGCTATTGGTGAAGAAGAAGCGGGCCAGGCTGCTTTGCGCCCGTTGCACTGCACTGCTGGCGCGTAAAACACCCTGCGAGCTTTGCCGCCTCGCTCCTCTCCGTCCCCTCCAGCCCCCTTGCAGCTCGCAACACCGTCGGCGCCGGTGGTGATGTGCTCCTTTGCCGTGCGTGTCAAGTTGCTGGCACCAAAAGTGTTTGTGGCAAAGCTCACACATCAGGTACACGTTGACACCCTCAGAGTCGTCGATGGCAAAGAACTTAGTCCAGGGCAGCTTGCCCGCCTCCTTGGTGGCTCGCAGCTTCCGGACAAGGTTCTCTACTGCGATCTCGATGCCAGCATGTGGTAGGCGCAAGCCGCCACCACCACCAGTGCCCCCCTCAGCACTGCTGCCGGCACCCGTGCTCGAGCCACCACCCGCCGTGCCATCGACACCCGCCACCCTGGCGGCGCCACCCGCACCTGCTGCACCAGCAGCGGACATGCTGCGTGCTGTGTGCCTGCGCAGCCGCCTCCCACCCTACCCTAGCCGCCCTAGAGCTGTGAATGTGTGCATGTTGCTGTTCGGGCTGATTACCGTTTTTACGGCCCGCTTCAGAATTACGCCGTAAATTGTAGCGTAATTACTAGAAGGTAAATTTTACGATTCCGATTCCGGCAACCCTAGTCAAAAGTAAATACCATCTGAAGTACACTCAGGTCCCCACACACAAAATAGAATAGTTGCATACCCGCCCCACACGCCTCTCACCCAGTCATTGTTTGCGTTGCCCTTCGCCTTTGCCGCCTCAATTTGCTCCGGCGTCACCACCACGCCCCAAGCAGCTGCCGACGCCACAATCGCTTGCCTGAGCACACAGCAAAGAGAGCAAATCACTGGGATTATCAGCAGCGCTGCACATTGGTATGGGTACACTGGGCAGCAGGTGCGCGGGAACGTGGTGTGCCCTGTGCACTGCTGCATCTTGCCAACCCGTCACCCCTCCCTAACAGCTGTGCTGAAGGCGTTTTGCAGCACTGTTTTAAAGAGAGTTTGATGGCTGTTAACCGCATATTTTTCAGTTCCACACGGTTTTGCTGCACACTCAAAGGCTGCACACTAAACCCGTGACAGTGCGTCACAAAGGTGCAATGACACGTTCCCAGCATGCCATCCCAGGACATGGCAAGCACAGCCTTCCTTCTTGTTGCTGCAAAAAAAGGAGCCGACTGAGAGCTGAGGTAGGTTTTTGAATTGGCCTTGTTTGTACAAATGGTGTGTACTGCGTTAAGTCATGCGCGTCTGGAGCAGTGCATGAGTACTACCAGTAGTACAACTGTACAGTACACGGCGCAGCAGGTATAACCGGTGCGCACTTGAACAAGCTGACCACATCCATGTGCCGCACTTGCTGCCGCATTGCGTGCATACTGGTTCATGGTGCGGTACACTTGACAATGTACTCTCATTTGCTGCTTTAGATCACACCACAGTAGCTCTGAAAAATGGTGACTCTCTCTGCACACCCGCGACAAGTGCCACACGCTGCACCAGTCAGTGCGGCACGCTTGGCATCTGTCCGCAGTGACGCAGAGATGAAGCATGATTGTACACAGCCCACAGTGCTGCGTACATGGTTGTATATATACCTTTATATACAGTTGCACACTACATATACTATATATAGAGTAGTTTTATATACATATAATACTGGTGTGGGCGGGGGAGAGCGCGCGGCCCTGCATGGCACCCTGGAGGGTGACCTGCCCTGGCAGGTCGAGCCCTAG
>JAULBY010050339.1:0-11887 GCA_032358315.1 Ophiocytium majus
TTCGGAGGATTTGATTTGTATAAATCGGTGAAAACAGAAGATGGCAAATGGAGCGAACCAATTAACATGGGTAAAGTAGTAAACTCAGAAGAAAACGAGTTGTTCCCATGGTACAGTGATGGTTTGTTTTATTTTACGTCAAAGGGATTCAATAATTACGGAGGTTACGATATTTTTGTAGCCAAGTTGAATAAATTAATGCTACCGTCCACACTCAAAAATATCGGACAGCCTATTAATTCATACCGTGATGAAGTGGCTTTTATTACTAAGGATGGTGGTAGAACCGGCTATTTTTCTTCCAATAGGGACAATGAAGAGGGTGGCGATTTTGTGTATTATTTTGACGAAACGATACCTAAGCAAGGGTATGCAGAACTTACGAATGCAAAATCGGATACTTTAGCGATTTCGATGCCGGGCTCATTAGCAAATGGCTTGCAAAAAGTGAATGAACCGGGTAAGGTAACAGTTTCCACTCCGGCCGAACCAACCGGTAATGTTACAACTCCGACCCCTTCAACAACAACTCCTTCTGTTCCTGCAAGAGTAGCCGGAGCTGGGGTAGTGGCTGGTGCCGCTACAGTAGCAGCCGTTCCAAATAATACGAAGGGAAATACACCCAAAGCCGTTGCTTCAGTACCTGCTGCCAAACCTAAACAAACAACACAAAAGCCGGGTCAAAAACAGGTTGCAGGAACAACAACTGCTCAAACACCTGCAAAAGTGGTTAAGCCTCTTGTATTGCAATCTGCTGATGCGTATAGTAAAACAACCTTTACCCCCGTTCAGTTTAAGTTTAACGATGCCAGTATTAACGCTTCGCAAATGCAGGCGGCCGATTCAATCGCGGTTATTCTTAAATCAAACCCTGGTTTAAAAGTATATGTTGCCGCTCATGCCGATAGCAGAGGAAGTTTTCAATACAATATGGGGCTTACCAATAGAAGGGCTGCAAGTGTCAAACAATATTTTATCAGCAAGGGAATATCCGCCAAACGGATTATTACGCAAGGTTTGGGCGAAAGCCAACTCTTAAATGAATGTGCTGATGGGGTTAACTGTACTGAAGCGCAACACGCTGTTAACAGGCGTGTAGAAATGAGGCTCGTAAAGTAAGCAGATTCCTATAGATCCTTCTGATACAACAATTTTCCGTTTAAGCTATTTTTTACGTTCAATTACAAACGCCACCAATTGTTTAAGAGATGCTGTTGCTTCGTTGCTGGCTATTGTATCCAGTAATGCCAATGCCTCATCTTTGTATTGGTGCATTACTTTTTTGGTATACGCTATACCATCATGTTTGTTAACGTAATCAATTACCTCAGCAACTCGTTTTTTGTCGTTGTGATGGTTTTTAATCGAATTGACAATATAGTTACGGGTAGCTTTATCGGCATTATTAATAGTGTAAATAATGGGTAGCGTAAGTTTTTTTTCCTTTAAATCAATTCCTGTAGGCTTGCCAATATCGTCATCTCCATAGTCAAGCAAATCATCTTTTATTTGAAAAGCTATGCCTATTTTTTCCCCAAACAGGTGCATTTTTTTGATAGCCTCATCACTTGCACCCGCGCTCGCAGCGCCAATAGCACAGCAGCTTGCAATAAGACTGGCTGTTTTTTTACGAATAATGTCATAATAAACAGCTTCGCTTAAATTAAGGTTGCGTGTTTTTTCTATCTGGAGTAGTTCACCCTCGCTCATTGCTTCCACCGCGGTGCTTACAATTTCGAGCAATTGAAAATCTTTATTTTTAACGGAAAGCAATAACCCCTTACTTAATAAATAATCACCAACCAGTACTGCAATTTTATTTTTCCAAAGCGCATTAATGCTGAAAAATCCCCTGCGTTCATCACTATCATCCACCACATCATCATGCACCAGTGTTGCAGTATGCAATAGCTCTACAAGCGATGCTGCCCTGTATGTTGACTCCTGAATATCACTGAATACTTTTGCCGCATAAAAAACAAACATGGGTCTTATCTGCTTGCCTTTTCGTTTAACAATATAGGTCATGATGGTATCCAGCAACGCAACATTGCTTTTCATGGCTTCCCTGAACTTGACTTCAAATAAATCAAGTTCAAGCTCAATTGGTTTTTTTATAGAATCGATGGTGCTCAAAATGGAGAAGCAAATAACGCATTTTGCAGGATTAAATTATAAATACTTACATGCTTTTATCGTATACAGCCTTTCATTTATTTAGGATATACTGTAACATGAAAAATAATTTTCGGGACTGATGCTCTTTACTGATAATATTTTAACTTAGTTGAGGACAATTTTATGTGTGAAACAAAACAATATGTTGATTTAATGAAAAAGTATCGCTCGGTTATTGTTTTTTGTTTCCTCATTATTAGTGGTTTAAGGCTTTGTGGGCAATCAGGTGATACCGTATATATTGAACGTGTTTCCGATAGTCTGTTGTTAAAGTTAGCAGAATTGGATAATGAGGATACGCTTAAAGTAAGTACCCTGGTGGAACTGGCTATCTTATACAACACATATGATGTAAATCAATCCCTCAAATATATTGAAGAAGCAGAACAGATTGTAGCGAAAACAGGCAGGAAATCACAATTGGCCCAGGTTCATTTTACAAGTGGAAATATTTATCTGAATAAAGCCAATTATCAAAAGGCGCTGTTTCATTATTTAAGGACATTACGCATTTATGAGGAGCTTCATCGAAATGATAATGTGACCAAATGCCTGCATAATATAGGGGTAATTTATTCATACCTGAACAATATCACCATGGCCGAAAAGTACTTTAAAGAAGCCCTGGTAATAAGGCTTAAGTACCACTATTTGGATGATATTGGAATCAATTATACAGGTTTAGGTTTTGTAGCCGAGTCGAGAAGAGATTATGAACAGGCATTGATGTATTATAAAAAGACACTTGAGGCAGGAGAGAAAATTGGAAGTAAATACACCATTTGTATTGCCTATATTGATATCGGAGGAGTCTATTTAAAAATGAAAAAAACAGAGCTTGCCAAAGTTTACTTTAATAGGGCACTCCAAATAAGTTTGATACAAAGGAATTACCATCAATTGGGAACAATTTATATGAGCCTGGGTGAAGCAGAAATGCTTGAAAATAATTTGAAACAGGCAGAAGTATATTTAACACAGGCAGAGTTTTATGCTAAAAAAGCAGGCATGCGTTCGGTGATGATAAGTAGTTACAAACACCTGGCGGAGCTATACCATAAGCAGGAAAAAAATACCGAAGCATACAACAAAAGATTGCTTTATGAACAATTAAATGACTCCGCTCTAAATGAAGGTACATACAAGCAGGTTACAGAGTTGCAAACCACCTATGAAATTGAAAAGAAAAATACTGAAATAGCATTATTGAACAAAGACAAGGAAATTGTAAAAACAAAAGCGTCAAGAGATTTATTGTTTCGCAATATTTTAATTATAACTTGTTGTTTCGTTTTTGTAATCCTCATTTTTTTATGGCGAAATGCAAATTTGAAACAACAGTTAAACAAAAATTTAAAGACAGAAAATGTAAATTTAGTAAAGGAAAATTTGCAGGCACGTTATGAAGTACTGAAATCAAAAGTGGATCCACATTTTTTGTTTAACAGCTTAAGCACATTATCGTCAATGATTATTGTGAACAAAGAAAAAGCAATAGAATTTGTGGAACACTTTTCATCACTGTACAGGAGTATTTTGAGCACCGGAGATGAGCAGTTATTGAGCCTTGAAGAAGAAATGAATATTACCCAAAATTACCTCTATTTGCAAAAAGGAAGATTTGGCAATAATCTTCATATTGACATCAACGTAAAAGACAACAGTTACAAAAAAATGCCGTCATTTGTTATTCAAATGGTGGTTGAAAATGCTATTAAACACAATATTATTTCATCATCAAACAACTTATTTATTTCGATTGAACAGGTGGGAAATGATATTATTATTGAAAATAATTTACAACCAAAATTTAGTAACGTG
Source organism: Ophiocytium majus (assembly GCA_032358315.1). Taxonomy (NCBI): domain Eukaryota; class Xanthophyceae; order Mischococcales; family Ophiocytiaceae; genus Ophiocytium; species Ophiocytium majus. Next base: position 4,000 of record JAULBY010050339.1, read on the forward strand.
CCTTCAATGGGTATCGGGCAAAGAAATATTCTTGATCGATATAAATTGCTAAGTGATAACCTGCCACAGTTTATCCGGCTTGAAGAACATTACAGAGTCGTATTGCCATTAATTAACATTATATAGCCTATGCCTATTAACTGTATCATTGTCGAAGATGAAGAATATGCAGCATTGTATTTGGAGCGTCAGATATTAACTGCCGGTTTGGGATTGCAGGTACAAGCAAAACTCGATACAGTGGAAGACACCGTTAAATGGCTGCACGAAAACAGTACGGATATTATTTTTTTAGATATCCAACTGGGTGATGGATTGAGTTTCGAAATATTTGACCACCTGCAGATCAATACGCCCATTATTTTTATTACTTCCTATAACGAATATGCCATTAAAGCCTTTGAACAAAACAGCATTGCCTATTTGTTAAAGCCGGTTAAACAATCAGATTTGGTAAAGGCAATTGAGAAATACGATCGGTTATTTACCATTAACGATGGCACAAAACAGCAATTTTCGAAACTACATGACACGTTTCAGCATAAGTTTATGGTGTATGTAGGCTCTGTTATGCAAACCTTAAGGTCCAATGATATTGATTATTTTAAACTTCAGGATAAGCGCTATTTATTTGCAGTTGCCAATCAGCAACAGTTTATGTATGATAGCAGCCTTGAACTTCTCGAATCAAGATTGGATCCGTCTGTTTTCTTTCGAATCAATCGCCAGATTATTGTGAACAAGGATTACATAAAACAATTGAAACAAATGGAGCGTGGCAGGTTGTTAATTATTACCAATACGCCCTCAAAAGAAGATTTGGTCGTTTCCATCGGAAGGGCCAAAGCCTTTAAAGAGTGGTTTAATGTTTAACATAATATAAACAGGGTCATTAATACAGCCCTGAAAAGCATTTTCGGTACTTAATTATACAGTTTCGGGTTTTTTCTAGCCCCTTTCCCCTTTTACCGTTTTACTTTGCATCAAAATATTACGTGGGGAAATCAACTATTATTTTGGTGTTTAATAGTTGTTCTTTTCATAGCAAAAGCCTCCGAGTCATCGGGGGCTTTTTTTGTTCATGTTGTTCATGAATCATTCCAATAAAAATCCCTCTTGCACCGCTCTCTTATTTTTTGTTAAAAAAATCTTAAACAACAATTTCGGTACTAAATTAGGCAAGTTGGGGTGATTACACTTTGACCTTAATTTAGATTAAGGATACCTTTCGAACCTGATTACAGATGTAAAATTTATCTATTCGAAATTTTATTCACTCAACAACATGAAAAATATCCTACAAACAACAAAAAAACTTTTACTCTTAGCCGCAATGGTGTGGGGTTTGAGCAACATTACAACAGCCCAAACGGTGCTCGTTTCTCCAACAGGAGCCGGTGGTTTTGAACTAGGTTCAGGGTCATTAGCAGATAATGGATGGACAGTGGTTACCAATGGAACCGTTACCAATAATTGGTATACAGGTACAGGTCTTACACAAGGGGCTTACTCTTTTCCAACAGCAAGCAGATGTGCATACATATCTCCTGATGGAGGTGCTTCTTGGAACTACACTTCATCTACTGATAAGTCTACCCACATTTACAGAGATATTATTATACCGGCTGGTGAAAACAACGTGTCTGTTTCTTTGAAGTATGCATTACAAGGCGCCTCAAATGGTCGTTTTTTGGTGTATGCATGCCGCCCTTCTTTAACACCTGTTGTAGGTCAGCCTACTTCAGGAAGCGCTACGGTTGGTACAAATGCATGGGGAACAGGAGCTCCTGTTTTGTTGCTAAGTCCAATTTCTCCTGCTCTTCCCGGAACGAGTTCTTATTTGGGTTACATCCCCCAATCATTGTTAAATGTTTGTTCAGCAAATGATACAATCAGGCTTGTAATTGTATGGGACGGATCTACAACCGCATCATACGCTCCTGCTGCAATAGATGAAATCAGTGTTATTTCTCGTCCTAATTTACCTTTAACTTCTGTTGGTACATATACTATTAATAATACCTTACCTACTTCAGGTAATAATTTTGCATCTATTACCGAAGCCATAGGTTGGGTAAATGCAGCAGCAGGTTGTAGTGGAATTACAAATCCTATAACTTTTAATATAGCAGCCGGACAAACGTTTAGTGAAAACTTGCCTTCAATAAGAGCAGAAGGTACCTTGGCTAACCCTATTGTTTTTCAAAAAAGCGGAGCAGGTGCAAATCCTGTTTTAGCGCCTTTAGGTTTTTCAGGTGTTAATGGATCTACTTATGGCCAATCAGGAACATTGGATTATGGATTTATGTTGGAGGGTGCCGATTATATTACCATTGATGGAATTGATGTAATTGCCCCGAATGCTTTAACAGAATTCGGATATTTTATCAAAATTGCAACAACAACAAATGGTTAGCAGCATAATACGATTAAGAACACAACTATTTTGTTGCAAGGCAGAGCTAATACCTCTTCAAGAGGCATCATGTCACAAGCTTCAACCATTGCTGTTTCAAGTGCCTCAAATGCAGCTGGTTGTAACAGCTTTAACAGCTATTTAAACCTTACAATTGGTGATGTATACCAAGGTATGCAAATCACAGGAGCAAGTGATATCCTAAGGGACCTTGGTACAGTTGTTGGTACTACATCCCCAACTATTTATAACCAGATTGGCCGCAGCAATGTTCCCAATGATATCGGAAGTACAACGCTTGCAACAGAAACGTTTGGGTTGTATGCATACTATCAGGAAGACATTCAAATTTTCAATAGTAAATTTGCCAATATTACGTGTACAGGAAATGTGAATGGAATGTCCTTGGGTGCAACATCTCCGTTTGGAGGGTTGACCGGAATGAACAATAAAATTTACAACAATACTTTTTCAGATATCAAATCGTTGGCAACCACTACCGCATCAACGGTTACCGGGATGAGATTGTATCATTACACAGTAGGTGCCATAAATATCAAAGTGTATAACAATTTAGTATACAATTTAACATCTACTTATACAGGAACAGTATCATCAACAAGAGCCATCAAAGGTATTTGGCTTCCTCTTACAACTGCATTAACCAATGCAGTAACATATGAGTTTGTAAATAATACAGTACAAATTGACGCTTCGGGTTCGTTGAACTTATCAAGTATTGTATGGGAAGCCAACTCAACAACACCTTCCTTTAAGTTGTTTAATAATGCGTTCTCAAATATTACTGCTGCGCAAACGGGTGTTGCTATGCATTATGGTGTTGCTACATTATTAACAAGCTCTGCTTTAGCAACCGCACAAGGTGGTACCAATAAATTCGGTAATGTTTCAGGAACATTGGCAAACTATAATAACGTATATATTGCCAATGCTACAAACGGACATTATGGAGCTTATACAACAACTGCAAATGTTCTAACAAATTTAAGCACACTTACCAATTGGAAAGCCAACTTTACGGCACCGGCTTTAGATGTGAACAGTATTTCACTAAACCCATTATTCAATAGCCTGAGTGTATTGGTTCCTTTTTATGGTTCACCATTAAGCGGAGCTTTCCCATCATTAACGGCTCCGTACGATTTGGATATTACAGGTGTAACCAGAAGTTTGTCTAATTCAACAATCGGAGCATACGAAAGATTACGTGATGCAATAGCTCCAATTATGAGTGACTCTTCGCTTAACCATATTTATGATACATTAAACCGTGTTGTGAATGGTTATATTACCATTTCAGATAATTCACAGCTCAATACAACCTTAGGTTTTGCTCCCCGCATGTATTTTAAACGTTCAACCGAAGCCAATGTATTTGGAGCAAACAATTCAAGTACCAATGGTTGGAAATGGGTAGAAGCCAGCAATGCTGTTTCTCCGTTTGATTTCACACTGGATTATACATTATTAACCGGAGGTGTTGCAAATACATACGATACCATCCAATATTTCACCGTGGCACAAGATACTTTGCTTACGGCCAATATTGCATCGGTTCCTTCCGCAGGTTTTGCAGGCAGTTCGGTTGCAAGTATTTCACAAGCACCAACCACACCTAAGTCATATATTATTATGGGTACTGCTGCTGTATTTGTTGATGCAAATGTTGTACAAGGTAAAACTGTAAATGTATCGCAAGCCGCAGTAAATAGTGAAATGGTAAGAGTAGCTGTGCAAACCGCACTCGGAGCACCTGCATATGTATCAAGCTTTACGTTTGATGCTGTCGGTGTAAATGACAAAGCAAATATTGCAACAGCCAAGGTTTGGTATACAGGTACAAATCCTTTATTCGACACCGTTAACTTATTTGGTTCTTACACGGTTCCTGCCGGAAGCGGGGCGTTAGGTAATTTCGTTATCAACGGAAACAGATTAATCAATTCAGGAACAAGTTATTTTTGGTTAACCTATGATTTGAAACCAGGTGCGGTACTTACAGATTCTGTTGATGCATCACTTGTGTCTGTTACCTATTTTGGAACACCACGTTTACCTGTTATTGCAGACCCTGCAGGTAATCGCAGAATAAAATCATCTTATTGTATTCCAACAGGACTTTCAGGTGGAGCATGTATGAGTAATATTACACTCAATACATTAAACAATACATCTGGAACAACATGTACAGCACCTAATTTGTATTTTAATTATGCACCTGTAGGAGCCAATACAACAAGCCTTTTGAGAGGAAGCCGTTATACAATTTCGGTAACCCCGGTAAGTGCAAGCAGTAAAATATATGTAATGTTTGATTATAATGATGATGGTGTGTTTGGCGCTGGAGATACATTCCAGATTGCAGCTAACTCAGTTGCCGGAGTTCCTGTAACATACCAGTTTAATGTACCATGTGATGCAGCAGCAAAAGAGTTGCGCATGAGGGTAAGAACATACAATGTGTTTTCAGCGGTAGGCAGTGCTCCTTGTTTTGGAACCTCTGTTCAAAGTGAGGTAGAAGATTATACGCTGACATTATTGGATAACCCGGTTCATGTTACTTCTAAAGCTGCAGTTGAAAACAATGCGTTTGTTTTTGCCGGTGCAACAAATCATACTATGATGCGTGTACCTGTTACAGCAAACGGATGCGGATGGATTGTCACCAATGAGTTCAGGGCAAATACAGGTTTGTCAAACAATCCTGCAACCAATATTTTGGCGGCTAAATTATATACAACAGGTAATGCCACAATATTTAATACCAACAAACTATTGGGTACTGTAAACAATCCTAGTGGTCCTATTGTATTTACTATTGCAGATACTTTATCATCTACTCCTGGCGATACAAATAATTACTGGGTAATATATGATGTTGCTCCTGGTGCATCAATTGATGATACACTTGATGTAGCCATCGATAGTCTGTTGATTAATGGAACATACCATATTCCTTCTAATAGTAATCCTGCGTTTTTTAGTGTTGTTAAGCCTAAAATGACTTACATAAATTCTTCAGTAAGCCATATTAACCTTAACCGCATTCCACAATCAAATGCAAATACTCAGGTACTTAAAATAAATGTGGTTACAAGTGCAACAGGTGCACCTATTCAACTAACACAATTTAACTTAAATACCTTGGGTGGCGGTATCGATACCTCTAATATTTCGAATGTAAAGATATATTATACAGGTAATGATAATACGTTTGGCACTACGTTACAATTTGCTACTTCATACAACGGAAAAGATCCTTTGTTCCCAACATGGGCTCCGTATACATTAAATGCTATTCAATCACTTACCAACGGAAATAATTATTTCTGGTTAGTATATGATATAAAAGCAACTGCTACCATTGGTGATTCTGTTGATGCAGGTGTAGCGTCATTTATATTGGACAATGTAACCCAAACTCCAACCACAAATGATACACTTGGCAATATCATCATCAGGGCTCCTTATTGTGCTTCATTACCTGGATCGGCAAACTTTGAAGAAATTTTAAATGTGACCGTGGGTAGCATCAACAATAGCAGCACCACTACGCAAATGGGCGGTCCCGGATCTATTCTTGGACGTTATAATGACTACTCAGCATTACCTCCGGCTACTTTATCAAAAGGAATCAGCATTCCATTCAGCGTAATTGGCGGTTCTACCGGACAGTTGTATGGTGATCAGCTTCTTGTTTTTGCAGATTGGAACCAGGATGGTGACTTTACAGATGCAGGAGAAAATGTGTACACTTCCATTATTATGCACAATGGAGTATCAAATAATATTCCTTCTAACTATGCAGGAAGTTTCACAATTCCGTGTACCGCTGTTTCGGGAATTACAAGATTGCGTTTCTTGCTACTGGGACAAGGTTCAACAATAACATCGCCTTGCGGAAGCACAAATTATTTCAATGGTGAAACCGAAGATTACACCATAAATGTTGTGAATAACCCTATTTCATTTGTATCGGCTCAACCAACACAAACGTCAGCATTCGTTGCGGTAAATACACCTAACAGTGTTGTGATGCGCATTCCGGTAAAAGCACAAGGCTGCGGTTCGGGAACAATCGAATCAATGTATTTCAGAACAGCTGGTACAACAAGTGATGCAGATATAGCTTCCGTTAAATTGTATTCAACAGGAAATTCTTCGACATTCAGTACAGCTAATTTAGTCCAAACAACAACTGTTGTTGGCGGAGCATTTAGCTTCACAAGTATAGCAGCAGGTTTATTGTCTTCTCCAACCGATACCAATAACTATTGGATTACCTACGATGTAAGTTCAAGTGCTACGCTTGGCAATACGCTCGATGCTGTATTGGACAGCGTTTATGCAATGGGTATGCAAACTATAAGCGGAGGTAACCCTGCAGGTTCATTACTGGTGTCGGCAAAAATGACGCATGTATCAACAAATGCAGCTCATATTTTTACAAGTTCAGTAAGTAAATCAAGCGCTGCCAGATTGTTAAAAATTGCAGTTGTAACCAGCAGTGTTGGTGCTCCTGCCGACTTAACAGCAATGAGCCTTTCCACCAATGGTGGTGGAAATGATGGTTTAAACATTGATTCAATCAAAGTGTTCTATACAGGTAATAGCAGCACCTTTAGTACCACAACTGTTTTTGGTTCTCCATATATTGGAGTCGGAGCGGCCTGGGGTACATTTGGAATTAATGGAAATCAAGCTTTGTTAAATGATACCAATTATTTCTGGGCAGTTTATTATGTGAAAGCTACAGCTACAGTTGGCGATTCATTAGACGCGGAATTAATTGATATCTCATTCAATGGTAATACATACGCTCCTTTGGTATCCGCACCAGCCGGTAAAGTCCGCATTAAGGAAAATTATTGTACAGCAGTTTCCGGTTCAACGAATAACTATTCAATGAGTAACGTAACAATCGGCTCATTTAGCAACACAACAGCTTGTAATACCCGTTACAATGATTATACAAGTATTGATGGTCTTACAGTTCAAAAAGTGGTAGCAACCAGCATTAGTGTAACAGGTAAGTTCTGTCCAACAATTGGTTCTCCATTAGTAAGTGGAGCTACAGCCTATATTGATTATAACCAGGATGGAGACTTTACAGATGCAGGTGAAAACGTGTATACATCAGAAGTCGACTTTATTGGTGTGACACATGTTGGAAGTTTCACCATTCCTTGTTCGGCATTGCTTGGTCAAACCAGAATGAGGGTTGTATATACTCAAAACGGTAACGGAGCTTCTTGCAATGTTACAACATCAGGAGAAACCGAAGATTACACCATAACCATTATGGATAATCCGCAAACTTATACATCAAGTATTGCTTCACAAACAACTGGTACGGTTGGGCCTAATTCATCTGTTCAAATGATGAGGGTAAAAGTAAAAGCAACAAATTGCGGAACAGGTGAAGTAACAGCTATGTATTTTAACACAGCC
>JAULBY010050350.1:0-11887 GCA_032358315.1 Ophiocytium majus
CTCTAACTCTTGAGCACGCAACGACGCAGTACGGCGGTACTCAGGGACAATCTCTTGCAGTTGTTTGTTTAGCGCAGTCAGTTGATCTTGCGCGTCTTTGTACTCGGCTTTCTCTACAGGCGTAGCGTCCTTGCCGGGCTTTTTGATTGCTGACTTTTGAGTTTTGAACTGTTCTAGCAGTGTGTCGTACTGCTCACCAATTTGCATGGCGTATGGGGCAGTCTGTTTTTCTTGTTCAAGCGCTTGAGCTGCGGCTTGTTCCTGAGCTTTCTGTTGCTGTACGGCAAGTTGTTCTTGCTGAAGGCTTACAGTTCTTCTTTGCTGAGCCTGTGCCGTCTCGTCTTGGGCAACAGCTCCACGCGCACCACTACGCTCATGCAGGCCAATACCGCCACCCATAGGTGCGGCCAATATCATTGTTAAGGCTGTGTTTCGGTAATCTTTAATTGCATCGTCGTCAGCCAAAGGCTTACCAATAGCAGCGCGGTCAACAACGTCTTGCAAAATCTCAGTAGGCAGTTCACCAATCGCAAACCCACCAATACCACGGCCAATTGTCTCAAGCGTACCGCGCTTGGCAACCTTTTGCGCTTCAACTAACAGTGCGGCTCGGGCTACATCGTCGGCTTCTGCGGCAACCTTTTGCCCAATGGCTTTCTTAAAGACTGCCGGCATGGCAACTTTAGTACCCACCAAGTTCAAAGCCGCGTTGGCTCCCGCATATGGCAATAGTTCTGCTGTCTCAACGTCAATTTTCTGACCAGATTTGATCTGCTCTTGGGCTTTTTCTTGTGCTTGACCGCCCAAAGCTTGGATGGCGTTTACCAAATACGTAGTGCCATACTGTCCAACTTCAGCGCCAACATCTGCCGCACCTTTACTCTTACCAAGCAATGCACCAAGAGCGCCCCCACCCACACGGCCTAGTTTGGCCAAAGTCATTTCTTGGGCAATAGAGGGGGCAAGGCTTGCTATGGCTGAAGGCGCTTGTCTAACCGCTTCACCTGCCGAGGCTAAATAATCACCCTGCTCAAAAGGCTGAGTAATTTTTTCAAGATCAAGCCCCGACTTGTACTTGTCTTGTGTTGCCTGCTGGCGCTTAAGACCTTCTGCTACTGCTAAATTGCTGTCGCCTGTAAGGGACGCAAGACCTGTGCGGCCAAGGTTTAAAAGATTGGCTGCGCTACCCGCTAGGTCTGCCATGATCCCTGTCTTGGGGGCAGGCTTACTCTCCGCAAAAGCTTCTGGAAACTTCTGCTTAGCAAGCGCTACGGCTTCGTCATACCCCATTGAGTCGGGAACTTTAAGAGATGTGCCGTCGGGTAGGGGTAGGTATTTAGCCATAATTTTTAAATTGTAGACCGCACATTTGAAGCTCCCCAGCGGGTCAGACTGGAGGGCTATAACAACACTATGGTGATTCTGCCTCTAAACTGCGCACTTGGCTAGTAGGCGCGTTAGTAAAACCAATGTTTGTTCCAAGATGCGCCAAGTGTGGGTTTAAGGCCAAAGCTTGACGCATAGCGTCCGTCTCCATCTGAGCACGCTTAGAAGGGTCAGCAGTTACGTAATCCGTACTCTTTCTCAAATCGCCCAGAGTCTTGGTCTGCAATGTAAGATAGTCTTTGCGTTCTTTAGCCACTTTAGAGTCTGCGTTGGCCAGCATCTGGTTGCGTTGGTAGCTAGGGCCAGCAGAAATTTCATGGCCTTTAAGCTGTGTGTAGCTACTGAGCATGGTCTTGGCTTCGTCACGACCAACGTCATACTCTTTCATAGCAAAGTCAGTCAGAGCGCGAAGACCTGCGTTGGCCGCTTTGTCAATACCAGCTTTGGCTTGACGCAATTCAGACGCATCCATGTTCTTCTGGTTAAAGCGCACATCTTCCAGACGGCCATAGGCATCATCCAATTTGTCACGAGCGTCAGTAAGGCGTTTCTGGCTTTCACGATAGGATGCCGTACCGCGCAAAGCGCCTTGACCGATGTTGGCAAAAGCGTTAGATGACGTACCAGACATCATGGCAAGACCGGCTTCCAAAAGCGCCAAGCCTCCGGACTGTCCTTCTTCTTTGCCAATGCGTTCTTCACGAGATTTAAGTTTAGTTTCGCGGTCTTTGCCGTAGTCGCCACGCGCTGCAATGTCCGACTGCAGTTGCTCGTATTGTTTTTGGGCGGCAAGAGTCTCGGCTCCTGCAAGATTGCCGAGTTGCCCACGAACTGCATCAAGTTTGGCTTGACGTTCTTCAGGCGTGCCAGCAAATTTACTGTACATGCTTGCAACATCTGTGGCTCCTATGGATGGCCCACCACTTAGAGTTGGCGCTTTGGCAGTATCGGCACCACCCGCGGCATCGGCGGATTGGGACAGAGACACTGGGTTTTGTTTTAAACCTAAGCGCTGTGCTTCAGCGTTTGACTGGTCGTTGGGGCTGTACGTAGCCGTGATCTTAGCCGCTGCTTGTTTTGTCTGCTCTGGCGTAGCTTGTGGATTAGCTTTCTTCCAAGCTTTAAGCGCTTCACCTTCTTGGTCAATAAAAGATGAGGCAAAACCGCCCACAATGCCACCGCCCACAGTGCCCAAAGGCCCAAGCGCTGAACCGAAAGTTGCGCCAGCAATAGGAACACCTGCACGGCTCGCTGTACGGCCTGCCTGCAACGCCTTGTCTGCGGCAGAAACATTTGGATCGTCGTAAAAACCTTTGGCCGCATCAGCTTCTTTAAGAGCGCCGTAACCACTGGTAAGTGCTGTCAATCCTGTGCCTAGTCCGGGGCTTGCTTTAGCCAAAGTTTGGCCTGTTTTAGAAAGCGCGGGGCCATATTTTTGACCCAGCTCAAACGCCTTACTTGGGGCGGCAGATGCCGCAGCCGACTGCCCAGCGGCTGGGCCAGACGATGGAGAAGCCGCGCCTAAGCGCTCTTGCACGAGCTTATCGACAGTCTGCTTTGTGGCGGGGTCACTCAAATACTTTTGAGGAGTTTCACCAAGTTCTTGCAGTACGGCGCGGATCATTTCTGTGTAGCCAACACCACCGCCAGCCATACGAAGCACGGGTGTATTGTGGTCTTCCAAACTTTCATCGGCGTAGCCACCATCGGCAAACGCAACAATACCGCCACCGGCCATACGCGCAATATTAGGAGTCGGCAAACGTGCAATTCCTCTTTGCTCTGGTAAACCACCTGCGGCGTAACCGGTCACATTGCCCATAACATCGACAGCAGGCGCTGACATTTCAGCAATTTCTTTTTCTGCAACTTTGGGCTGGGACTGCATGGCCATCTTTGCCTGTGCTTGCGAGCGCACTTGCTTGCGTGCGTTGCTCTCAGCAATCGCCATAGGCAAAATATACGGGTCGTTTTTGTGCATCGAAGCGTACTGCTGCAACGCACTGTCGCCCATCATGCGCAAGGTGGACGTAATCTGGTTGATGTTTGGGATTGCCATATTGTTTCCTTACGCCATGTTTGAAATGGCCAACTCAGCCAAACCAGCTGGACGCTCTTTAATCCTACCGCCTTTAGCAATCTTACTTACGCCGTAAGCGGCTGTGCCAAGACCTGCCAGCTGAGATACAACTGAAGGAGCGCTGTTGTACATTGTATTGACCGTGCCCATAGGCGTGCCGCGCATCAAGCCAGACATAAACTCAAGTTGCTGATATGGGTAGCGCTGTTGGTTCTGGAAGTCGGTGTACTGGTTGTTGAGAATGTTCTGGACTTGCTGCTGTTGCTGCGTGCCGTACTGGTTCTGCAGACCAATGTTGCCCATGTTCTGGTTGTACAGATTCTGCCCCTGTGCGCCAAGGCTTTGATAACCGGACATGCCAGCTTGCAGCCCTTGCAAACCAAGACCTGCGCCATATTGCGCTTGCTGTGCGTTTAACTGGTTTGCCGCTTGGCCGTACTGCGCCATGTTCTGGGCGTTGTTCATCTGCTGGCCGTAACCATATTGGTTAGCCTGCTCTTGCATCTGCTGCGCGTTCAAACCATATTGCTGGTTAGCCAGTTGCGCCTGCATGTTCTGACCGGAGCCAAGTTGCTGCTGTGCCAGTTGCGCTTGCAAGTTTGTATTGCCGACGTTGTAGCCCATGTTCTGGTTAGCCAGCATAGCTTGCTGTGCCAGTTGAGGGTTCTGCATAGCCGCGGCTTGGTTGAATTGGCCTTGCTGAAGACCGTACTGACCCGCCAAAGACTGGTTAGCCAAGTTAGTTTGTTGCTGGTTGGCTTGATTAGCCATGCCAGTTTGCTGTGCCATCTGTGCGTTTTGCAGTCCATACTGACCGCCCAAAGATTGGTTAGCAAGGTTAGCTTGCTGTTGCATCTGGGCATTTTGTGCGCCCGTGTTGTACTGCATATTTTGGTTAGCTTGACCAGCTTGCAACCCTGCAGATTGATTAGCCAACAACGCTTGAAGGCCTGTTGACTGGTTCATGCCCTGCGCCTGCAGGCCAGTCTGTGCACCCAAGCCTTGCGTTTGTAAACCCGCACTTAAGTTTTGCACGTTGGCTTGTTGCTGAACGCCTTGGTTAGCTAGGTTGGCCTGCAAACGCGCTTGCTGTTCTGCGTTAAATTGGTTTTGCGCTTGGGTGTACGCTTCTTGTGAACCCTTGGCTTGGATGTCACCTTTTTGAGTGGCCAAATTACGTGCGGCCTCAGCGTCCATAATGGCTTGGCGGCTACCGCCAAAAGCTCCAGCTTTAACAGCCTGTGCGTTTGATTGCGTCTTGGCAATGTCTGCATTGCGCTGAGCTTCGCGTTGCTGTATACCCACCACATTTTGCATGTAGGGGGACATGTACTGGTCAACAGTACCGGGCTGAGTCAAGCTTTGTGTGCCAACATCCCCTGCGGCCTGCATACTAAGCGCCTGCAATTGGGGGGCATTGACTCGTTCTGCGGCTACCTGTTGTGCTTGCAAAGCATCGGGGCCTTGGAACTGCGCGGCATTAACCATAGGTGCGGCACCTGTTTGTGCGGCTGTACCCATAGCGGCTTGCGCTTGTGGCGCGGCGCTGAGTTGTGCGGCATTAGCTTGCTGACCCTGTACATCTTGGGGGCCTTGCATCTGGTAATTTTGCAAGTTAGGTGCGTTTACCTGTTGAGCGCTGAACTGACCGGGGTTGTACGCGTTCTGGCCTGAGTATGCGTTGCCAAACTGCTGTGGGTTGTAGCCGTAGTTACCCGCTTGTTGAGCCAAAGACTGCAAACCTTGTGCAGAAGCAACAGAAGCAGGGTCATAGCCAAGGTTGCCAGCAGCAGAAAAAGCTTGCTTTTGCAGAGGCGTGAACTGTGCTTGACGGTCTTGTTGAAACGTCTGATATGGCGACTGCGCTAGTGCAGCACCCTGCCCAAGTACTTCTTTGGCATACGGTTTTGCCCAATCTGGTACATCAGATACTTGGGTCGAAGTAGCGGAAGATGGTTGTGATGATGAGCACATAGCTGTACCTTAAAAGGTGTAAATCATTTGGGTGGCAACTTCTTTAAAACCCATGCGGTTCCAAAGTTTTGCAACACGTAAATCGGTCATGGCAGAAACAAGCACTCGCTTGACTTCGCGTTTGCGCAACTCACCAAGGGCGTAGTTCACAAGCTTCTTGCCAACACCATTACGGTGGTCTTTAGTCACAAAAATTGTGTCTTCTTGAGCAATCAAATCTTGGTTGTGCATGTCCCGTGTAAGGTACACGTTGCTGTAACCGCAGGCCACGCCGTCAATTCTCAGCACAAAAGTCAGTAAATCCCCGCGCTCACAAGCCGCGCCATACTCATGCAAGCGTGGATTGTACGGAGAAATCTCAACGCCGTCACCCTTTAAACGCTCTTGCATTTCGGCGTAGTGTTGCCGATACAGGGGCTCTAGTTCCCTGTATGTATCAGTGAATTTTTCAACACTAAACTCGTATGTCATACGGGCATCATCTTATCAGCACGGCTGTTAACTGCAACACGGTTTTTACCAACGGTTTTCTTGCGTGCGGCTTGGATTCTGTCCATCATTTGGTACAGCTTACGAGCGCCAGCTTCAGTAGATCCGTTGCCCAGTTCTGAAACGATACGGGCTGGAACTACGAACTCACCATCGGCAAGGCGTGCGGGTTGCTTTTTACCAATTACGGCGGGGATGCTGTCAGACACACCGTCACCGGGGCCCTTGAGCAAACGACCACCATCAGAGTAACCGCCTAGAGTACTGCCGCCCATGGCGTAATGAGCGGCCATCAAACCACCATTAGCCGCCAGCATGCTACCGCTACTCATGTCGTCGTAATAGCCGCCACCAAAATCACCACCAAAATCATTAGCGTAGGCGTCTAGCATATTGTCTGTTCGGCCACCGCCACCGCCACCGCCACCGCCGTAATCACCATAATCACCTGCGGCATTACCAACTTCAACTGGCGCTTCAGGAACATATGGCGCTTCAGGCTGTTGCGCTGCAGGCGCTTCAGGCATAGTAACTACAGCGCCGCCATCAGGAGTTTCTTGCACGGCAGGGGCTTGCACAACTGGCGCTTGTGCTTCTGGCATGTTAACTGTTGCGCTGCCATCGGGCTGTGCGGCTGCTGTATCTGCAGGCAATGTGACTGTAGCGCTACCGTCTTTGTTTTCAACTGTTTCTGGTTTGATGTACTGGTCAAACTCTTCTGGCAGATCGCCACCACCACCGCGTGTTGGGCCAACAACATCTGGCGCGTTGACATCTTCAATATATGACTTGTCTTGCAGTTCTGTCGTTGCTGGCAACTCTGGCAATTCAAGCGGCGTTGTTGGCGTAATCAAAGGTATGTCCGCAGGATTAACGGACGTGTCTGGAATATCGCTAACAATCGGGTCTGTACGAACACTCAGATCGTCGTGGTTAATCTCAGGCTCAACATACGGTGGCATTGGTGTTGAAGGAAAGTCGTCGTCAACACTTGGGGTGTCAGGTTCTGGCTCTGGCGGTATGTAATCAGGCTCTGGCGTGACATCAAATGTGGGTGGCTCAGGTGTCACTGGATCAAAAGGAACAACCGGCGCAACAGGCGTGTCTGTTGGAATATCGGCAATCCCGTTAGGCCCCAAATATCTAGCCTGCGGTAAAGCAGATTGTGTTTGGATTTGAGGGCGATAGCCGGGGCCGTTACCCATCAAGTAGTCATAGGCTTGGCGTGATGCGCCAGTCAGGTCGTTTGTTTTGCCGCTTGAATCAGTACTTGTTAGGTACTTTAGGGCATCCTCCGATGATTGCGTTTGGCCGCCGTCTGCATACATGCGTGTAAAGGTCGGTGTAAACCATTGGCGCTCGCCGGTAGGCGCTCCTGTATATGTGCCTTGTGGGTCAGGGTTGCGGTTTACATTGTAAGAATACTTGTGCTGTTCCGAATCAGACTTGTAAGGTGTGCCTGTAGGAGGCGTTAGCAAGGGGCCAGCCATTGCAGCAGCGCCGTATTTAGCCAAACCGCCCAGACCACCCACACCAGTAGCCTCACCGCCTTTTTCTGCGGCTTGACCAAGGAACGCATCGCGTCCTGCTTGGCTGTCAAACAAGCTTGTCAAACCTCTACCGGCTTGCTTAAAGTTGTCTGTCATAGTCGCATCTGCGGCTTGATTTTGAAAGGCAGTTTTTGCCGTTTCAGTGCCGTATGCAGGGGCGTAAGTAGGCGCTTGTGTTGCTGTAGTCACAGCGTCAGCGCCAAGGGGAGAAGGGGTGTGTAAAGGTGCTTCGCCAAACGCACCAAACTGGCTAGGTGTTGCGGCTGTACTTTCAAAGCCATAAGGCATCTGCGCCGCAGGCGTGTGCAAAGGAGCTTCACCAAACGCGCCAAAACTAGACTCAGTAGGAGCAAACTTGGCATAAGACGCTGGCTCAGTTGTAAACGCAGCCGTAGCTTCGGGGGCCACAGTGGCCGCACCGGGAACAGCGGCTTCAGCCGCGCCTGCGGCAGACAGACCAGCGCCAAGGCCTGCACCACCAAACGCACCCAAGCCCGCCATCAAACCTTTTTGCAAGTTTCCAGTAGCTACACCGTATCCGGCTCCGGTAATTAGGCCGGCCATCAAAGGAGACAAAGCGCCCCCAGAGGCCACAGTCAAAGCACCGCCAATCAAAGTTGGTAAAAGGCTAGACAAAAAGCCAGCTTCGGGTAAACCCGTAGCAGGATTGATGGTCAATGAACCGCCATGCGCCATGGCCAAAGACTGCAAGCCAGCAACTTCTCTGGGTGCCATATGCACCAGCATAGAGTCTGGGCCGCGGCCTTGTGCGGCCATGTTATTTGCAAGGGCTTGTAGGCTCATGTTAAACCTTTACTTTCAGTACGTTTCCGGCGGTCGTGTCGTAGTAAACATCCCCCGCACGAAGGTTAGCGTAATCAGCTTGTGTTGGCAAACTAACAACATAGGCGCCGGGCGTATTGGGGTCAGGCTGAGAAAAGCTCAAACCTGCCGTTATTTTAGTTCCATTACGCTGTGTTGCGCCAGAGATTGGGCCAGCATTATCCAGCTGGTTGAAATACAAACGCAGCACCCGCAGGAGCTGCTCCATGTAATCTTTGGAATACTCAGGTTGAGGGCTTGGTAGGCGAGGTGCTACAACGTTTGCTTGTGCCATTAACCACCCCTTCGGCCATCCGGCCTAATGTCCATACGCGGTGCGCCCAACTGCCACGTCACGCCAAGTGCAGTGGAGTCAATCTTGAACGCCATCTGACGGCCACGCACACGGGTGTTGATCTGCCCTGTGAACTGCTCAACGGGGATGATGGCGGTACGGGTTACAGCGCCACTATTGGTGCCCGCTACGGATTCAGGATCGTTGTACCCAGAGCCTGAGTTTTGCAACGGCTTCAAATACATTGTGGCCTGCGGGCTTGTGGCGGTGGAGCCACGGAACGTGATGTCCGGCAGAATACGCCAGACAAAACCAAAGTTGTGGCCGTCGCCAATGTCAAACTCGGACGATGTAATGAACGCCTCAATTGGCAGTGCAGTGCCTGTTTCGTTATTGTCAACACCTTGCTCGTGGTTCACCACGTTGTAGCTGTAGGTAGCGGCAAGTGGGTAGTTACGCAAGCCAGAATCTAGCCAAGCCGTACGCGCCATTGAGCCGTAGTACCAGATGTCTTCTTCGTAGTTGTACACAACGTACTTGTCAACGGAAAACGAATTTGCCGAACAATAGAAGAACCACACCTCATTGAAGCCTTCGTTGGTGCTTGCAAACACCTGCTCGTACTGGGCAGAGTTGATGTCGCTGAAAATGTATTCGCGCAAATCACAACGCAAAGTCTGTGTACGGCCATCGTACTTGTAGAACTTGTCCACACCCATCCAGTAGGTGATACCAGAAGCAATCGCGACAGCGTTGGGGCCTACAAGAGATATGTTGTCAGCAAGAAGCTGTGACTGCCACACATAAGGGGGGCCAAGGTACTGGAGTGAATACAGAGAAGCGTCTGTCCAAACCAAAATCTCTTGGCGGGACTGCAAGGCAGTAATGATGCGGGAGCCGTGTGAGAGGCGAATGCTACCCGCTTGGTTGGTGATGGCTGGTGTCCACTGCACGGGGTCTTCTTGGTCAGACCAGCGAATCAGCATCGGGTCGAGGATTGTGTCACCAAGCTCGTTTGTGCCAAAGACAATCACAAAGCGGCTGGCGTCTGAGACCAGTAAATAGTTTTGGTATAGCGGCACATCAGATGCACCAGACAATGAAGATAGCAATACACCACGAGTTGTAAGGCTCGTGTTAGCGTCCCAGTAGTACAGCGCCCCGCCGCGGGGGCCAAAGATTAAGTTTTGGCCAAAGTTGTTTTGATTCCAAATACGTAAAGCGTCGACTGATGTAGAGCCAAGACCCCACGTGCCGGAACCCCAAGAGCCAGCGCCCCAACCAGACAAAGGCACAGCATACGCAGGGCCGGGATTGATTTGATACGCGGCAACAACAGCCGCGCCGCCGCCCGTTGCAGTAGAAGTTGCAGCTGATGCTGCGGTAATCTGGTATGTGGTGGTTGATGTACCGGGGATCGTGATCTGGTACTCACCATTTAAATCCAAACCGCCTACAGTTGTAGCACCGCTGAACGTCACATAAGCGCCAGTAGCATATCCGCCAGCGGCGTCTGTTACCGTGACAGTGGTTGAATTTAGGATTGTAGAAAATGGGTTGTTGGCCAACGTAGCTGCAGGAACTACGCGCAAAGGGGTGATGTCGTTGTACGCGCCGCCGTTCTCGATGTAGAACTTTAAGTTTGTACCAACCCCCAGCAGGTTCTGGCTACCCAGCGTCACCCAATTCCACAATGACCTGCACACGCCCAAAAATGTGGTTGCAGAGATGCGTTGCCACCCACCGATCTTCTCAGGTGTGCCTTGACGGAACCGAACTTTGTCGCAATCGTACCAGCCACCCTCGGTTGTGTACCTTGTGTTTTCGCGATTAACGCCCGGTTTAAAGACAATTTTCTGTAATGGCATGGCCTATTTTCCCATCAAATAAGGGATGCATCAAGCATACAGCCGAGTGCCTGTTTTGTCGATAATCAGCGCCTGCTTTCTGGGCTTGGCATCCGGGGTGTTTGGGATGCTCAGATGCGTCCAGCGATCAAATTCTCGGATGACCTGATCGTAGCCAAGATTTGAGGCAATGATTGCTTTGACAACCTGATCGGGCGTCAGTTGAGGAACTCGGAAGTCCACAGCAGTACCAACCCTATGCTGGCTCCGGTCAGAACTACCAACCGCATCATTGACTTGCTTACTGCGAAAAGCCGAGTTGACCATGATTGGCCTACCCCCAAGTACTGTTTTGACGTCTTCAAGAAATTCTGCGAGGCGCTTAAGGTTTTCCAATTCGGCTTCATTTGGGATATTGTCAAACTCGCGGTGATCTGTGTGAGTCAGTTCTTCAAGCGTAAAGTGTTCAGTCAAGTTCATTTCTTCACCCTATCGGCAATTTTTTCCATGGTGCGGCCACCGAAGTAAAACGACATTACGAGCATGCCCCACTGCCCTAGTAGTTCTACGTATGCGCCACGGGTTTCGTATTCAAAGATTGATGCAATGGCAAAGCCAGAATACGCAACCAACAGGAAGATCAGCGTCATTGGCCGGATGTTCTTTGAGAGCCAAGAGTCGCTGGCCATATCCGCCTGCACCCGCGCTGTGAGGTTATTTTGCTCTGTTTCGTACAGCTTGGTTTCGTTGGCCATCTTTGCCAACTCACCGTCCTGCGCCATCTTTTGCAGTTCAAGTTGAGCTTTTGCTTTCGCTTCCGGATCCGGAATCAACTTGTCTACTAGTTTCGCTCCGATATTCAGCAGTGAATCTAAGCCCATCATCATTATTTCCTTTCGGTTTATCTTCCCCGTCTTGGTTCAGTTTGATACCAGACAGGAATCCAATCATGCCACCTATCAATGTACTGAAAGCTGGCGAAATCATCTTGAATATTTCTCCGTTGTCCACTTCCTTGGCCCAAAGGCCCAAGAGAAAGGCTATGACCATGGCCAGTACCGACAAGCACAGGGTAACGCTTATCATAAAGGTCACCCAAAAAGTCAGCCGTTCGCGTGTGTTTTGCATAGTATCTTTCATGCCACCTCATACAAGTCTGTCAATTTCAGTTTTTAAACTAGCAACCTTAGTGTTCAACGTTATTTGCCTCATTCTGTACTCGTAGATTTCATACTCATACTGGTGAAACTTCTTCACGTTGTGGTCAATCTGCACCTGCAAAGCCCGCTCCGCATTCATTTTCTCCACCCGCTTTATGAACACCTCTTGCTGTATAGAAACCAGCGGTTGAACCACGGGGTACCATTTGTCGAAGCTAACCTTCACTTCTTTTCCCTTTCAGCCGCCCTTGCGTAGTAGTACAACACTTTGGCTCTCAACTCCG
>JAULBY010050361.1:0-11884 GCA_032358315.1 Ophiocytium majus
GCTATGCCACCTGCGAAGGCGAGGAGGCGGGCAACGCGCAGTGGCAGGGCGGGCACAGAGAGACCGACGGGGCCCAGACGAGGCAACACGAGCGGCCCGCCGCTGGCGGCCCCTTCGACGTCGCCCGCGGCGCACGCCCGCGGCCTCACTACAGCAGGCAGCACCAAGGCGCACCAGGTGTGGGCATGGCAAACCGGGGGTGATGTCACTACCGTGCACAGGGTTGGTGCAGCCCACACACCTGCCGCCAGCATTTGCGGTCGTGTGCGCACACAATTTGCGCCACCAGCAAGCATGCTGCGCCTAGCCCATCGGCTGGTCACATCAAGTGCGTGTGCGCGCGCCTGCTGTTTGAGAAGGGTTCTGCATGCCCAACATCACTCGCCAACAACAGCACACACACCACAGGTGGACTTGGTACAGGCATTTTGTACGACGGCACAATTGTGGTAGGGTATATTTATGATCGTGGTGTTGCTTGCACGCGACCATGTGGACACGAGCGCACCAGCACCAATATGCTGCCGTGTGATCCCACATACGACCATCAAATCACGCCGAAAGCCTCGCACCCAGCAAAACTTCAACTTGAAGCAGCTGGGTTGCTGCAGTCACCGATGCCTTAAATGGGGTTACCCCCGCCCTGCTGCGCTTGAGTGATATTGTGTACTGTACCAACAAACACAAAGACAGGCCTGCAGCAACTGCAGACGCAAGGACACGTGGACGGACAACTGAGTCAGTGCAAGAATGACCAGGGTGCGTAGGCCTGTACCGCTGGTGGTGCTGGTGCACATGAACACAGTTTCGAGCGGTGGCATGTCTCACTGCCATGCATTCACAGCCCATTGCAGATGTCAGCCGCATCACCGGAGCTGCAGAGCAGGCCGCAAAACATCAACATGCCACCACCGCATACATTGTGACCGTATTTGAATCTGCAAGCTACTCCCCGCAGTGCAGCATAACACAAGTATGAAAACTCAATCTAGGAGGGATAAACTCTAGGTCTTCCCACCGGTAGGGGCCGTCACCCTGGGCGAACCCGTGTAGAGGGGGTGAACAAAGCAAAGATAGCGCCTAAGAAGAAGCAGCCATCTCGCACAAATATGTGGCAACTGGGGCATCAGCACCAAAAGGCCCCTAAACCCGGCCCCCATCCATACTGGTCGGACAACCAACCACATTACAGCAGAACGCGGTCAGTGCAGGCAACTGCTGGTGCGCTGCAAATCCTCAACTCGCGCCGACCAAAACAATGGACACACATACGAAAAAGGCAGGCAGGCGCACAAGGCACACTTACCAGTAATCGCTCACAATAACAGAACATCCGCAGTCAGTGCCACGCGTCCATCCGCTCCCGCCGCTGCTTGGCGGCCTCAAGCTTGTCCTGCTCGTTCTGCTCTTTGAGCCTGGCGTATTCAGCCTGATCCTCTTCGCTGGTGTAGTTCTGGCGCCGCAACTTCGCGTCCTCCTCGTCCTGCAGCTCCTGAAGCGCCTGCACCGTGCGCTCCCAGATCACGTCCAAATCCATACACTCCACAACGGCCGACAAGTCTGTGTCTTCTTGGACTTTTGTGTCCAACATTTGCTGACACAACGTGCGGCGAAGGCGCACCATGTCGACCGCGCTCGTCTCCAGGTTCGCCTCCAGGTTCGCCTTGCTGATGCTGTTCACCCACTCTACGTCTTCGTCCAGCAGGAACCACACCACGTGCTTGCGCCAGCTGTCAACTGACGGCACCGCCCCCTTTCGGCATTTCTTGCACCCCTGTGCAGCTGGGGGCACGTTGCCCTCATCCCCATTGGCTGCATCACCGCCATCACCAATTGCGGCAGCAGCGGCATGGCTGGCTCCACGCGCCGCTTGACGCAGCTGCGTCAACGCTGCCGCCAGACACTTGGTAACGTGATCCGGTGTCATTTCCATGATAGTGTAAACCACGCACACCAGCGGCAGTCCACCTGGCAGGCCTGCCATTGACGGCTCCAGCGCCTGCAGCGCCCCCAGTGCCCGCTCCTTATGCACCCCTCCGGTCAACGTGTTCATGAAGTTCTGAATATCGGCGCAGGTGGAGGACGCACGCGCAGGCAGCAGCAGGGTCGCCACGTGCACCCACACCTGGTCGGAGAGAACACATGCCTGCGGCGTGCACACACCTGGTGAGACGCGGGCGGCACGAGCCAGCGCAGCCGTCAGGCGCCCCTCACAATTCCGGGCATCTCGCATTGCACAGGTAATACCAGCTGCTTGAGCCGCTGCTGGCACTGGGCATCAGTTGCGTGCGCCAGCGCCGTACGCATGCGCGCCAACAGCTGCTCCTGGACTGTAGAAGGAAAGGTCCTCTGCGCCACCGCCAGCTGCGTCTCCACGTGAGCACCGCAGCACATGACCATAGCCAGGTCATCCCAGACTGAGTCAGAAGCCAGTGGTGATGCGTCGCCTGGCGCTGACTGATCGCTGACCGCGCCTGACTCTGTTGATGTGCGCCTCACAGTCACCCGCCTGCGCTCTGCGGCAGGCGCACCTGCTGCTGACAGCACGCCACCCGCAGCACCAGCAGCAGCTCCGGCAGCAGCACTGCCGGCACTGGAGTCGTCGTCCCCAAAAGCACGTTTGACACGGCGCACTGGCACCGCCGTGGGCGCCCCATGCCCGGCGTGCGGCTGCTCAGCGGGGCCGCAGCCCATGCCAGGTGTAGAGAGCACTGATGAGGCGGGCATCATGGTTGGTGCAGCTGCCATGCCAGCTGGAAGTGGCGGCACTGGCACATGCACCGATGCCACTTGGCCTTGCTGCACCCGCTGCTCAGCAGAGCAGTGGCCAGCAACAGCGGCACGGTGTTGGTCCCCACCACCCCTGTGCGCCAGCGGTGCCGTGGCTTTGAGGCCCGTCCGTGCTGTTTGCTGGTGCGAGCGCGTCTCCTGTCTCTTTGCCTGGCGCGCCACCGGCTGCTGGTGCTTCCCTGTACCCACCACACCCGCCTTGTACCCACACGCCGGAAAGGTCATCACCGGAGCAGCTGGTACCACGGGTGCCCCATTTGGTACAGCAGAGGTGGCAGCAGCCGGTACGGCAGGGGTGGCAGCTGCACCAGCAGCATCAGGTCCAGCAGCAGCCTCAGTACCGCCTGCAGTAGTGGCACTGCCATGTGCACCAATGATGTCCTGGTGCGCCGCAGCGCACATGGCAGGGGGGACAGGAGTCGCCGCGGGTGCTGCATGTCCAGCGTGCTGCTGCTCAGCAGGAGCGCAGCCCGTGCTGGTGTCAGCGGTGGTGGGCGCTGCTGAGGTGGAACATGTCGCCGCAGCCAAACCACCGCCATGTGCACCTGTGATGTCCTGGTGCGCCGCAGCGCACATGGCAGGGGGGACGGCCGTCGCCGCAGGTGCTCCATGTCCAGCGTGCTGCTGCTCAGCAGGAGTGCAGCCGGTGCTGGTGTCAGAGGAGGTGGGCGCTGCTGAGGTGGGACATGTCGCCGCCAAACCACCCCTCAGCACCAGCTGCGCCATGGCGCCCTCCACGTTGCCCTTTTGCAGCAGGTGCACGATGTCGCACACAAACTGGTGGAAGTGGGACTCCGCCTGGCGGCTCACGTCAACCTCCTTGTGCCGCACTGCTGTGGCATTCGCCTTACCATACGCCTCAGCGGCGTCGTGCATCCATTTGCTCATGGCGGCGTTGTACTCCGTCCGCATGCGCTCACGCACGTGCGCCGTCTTGCTGTCTGTTTCCCTCTTGAACTGGTCGCGGTCGTCCTGAGCGCTCTGTGCCGCTTTGATGGCGTCGTCGGCGCGCTGGTTCTCCACCTTGACAGCCGCCTGCGCCTCATCCAGAGCTGACTTTGCGGCCGCCAGCTCCTTCACACACCGCTGCTGCTCCTGCAGGTGTACCTCCCCCTGCTCCTTCGCCTTTGCGCAATCCACCTTCACAGCATCACACTGCTCCTGCAGCTGCTGCAAAGACTTGTGCCCCTCCGCAATGCCCGCCTCAAGCTCCCGCTCACGCTGCTTGTGCCGCTGCTGAGCAGCGGCGCCCGCCTTGTGCGCTTCCTCGGTCACACGCCGAGACTCTGCAGTAGCCGCATCGGCGCGCTGCTCATGCTTTGCTGCTGTGGCCCGCGCCTCAGTCAGCTCCGATGCAATAGCCTCAAGCTCCTTTGCTGCCTGCTGCTGCTGCTGGGCAACCGCCGCCACCACCTCCTGCTCAGCCTTGCTCCGGGCCTGGCGCAGCTCCTCCGAGTGTTGCTGCTGCTCAGCAGCCCGTGCAGCTTTCACGCGCACCTGCTCAGCAGCGGCTGCTGCGCACTCCCCTGCTGCAGCCAGGCGGACAGCGTCCACCTCCCGCTTGGCGTCCTCCTTGGCTTGTTGTACGAGCGCCTGTGCCGCATCCACCTTCTGCTGAGCAGCAGCCGTCGCCTGTTGAACTTGCTCATGTATGGACGCGGGTTCCATCGCCTCCTGCCCAGCAGCACCGGCAGCCGCCACGTCCGGCGTGCGGGCAGCCTGCTGCAGGCTCTCCATGTGTGACATACCACGCCGGTACGCCTGTTGCACCCTCCTCTCTGCTGCTGCCTCCGTTGCTGCCACGCGCGCCTCAGCAGCAGCAAGCTGCGCCGCCAACTCCCTGGCACGCTTCGCGGAAGCCGCCCACTTTTTTTCACGCTCCACAAAAGCCGCCTTCTTGCGCTGCGCTACGTCGGCTGCGACCTCGGCGGCCTTCACCTGTGCAGCTAACGCCTCGAGCTGCTGCTCCACCACCGCCTGCCCTCCATGCACATGTGGCCCTGCTGCCGCCTCAGCAGTGGTAGATGGGTGTGTGGCAGCGCGCTCATGGTTCAGCCGTGCGCAGAATGCCTCCTGCTGAGCAACCTTGGCCTCCAACTCCTTGATGCGCTCATAAAGCGCCGCCTTCTCACTCTGTGTCATGGTGGCTGCGGCATTGGCGGCGGGCTCCACATGTGCGGCTGCTGCACCGGGCTGCTGCCCCACCACCGCCTGGCTGTGGCGCGCACCTGTCCATGCCGCCTCCTGAGTGGTAGCTGCGGCTGACAGACCACGCTCATGCAGCTGCGGCGGTGACGCACTGGGGGTGACTAGGCTCGGCGCCGCTGTGCGCAGCCCTGAAGCCGCCCCCGCACCCGGGCTCCCCACCTCCACGGGGCGCACTCCACATGCCGGTACCGAATGCGTCACGAATGACTGGTCATCAGACAGGTTGCGCTGAGCAGCCACGGGCTGCCGCACAGGTGTGCTGGGCGGTGGCACGCTCGCTGAAAAGAGATCATCAACTCTGTGCCTGACTGCCCGTATGGTGAGGGGAGCAGCGTAGAACATGGTGGTCACCCCCAACCCATACACAATGATGTCCCGAAACGTAAGCTGCTGTGCATCACAAATGGCGCGACAGTCGGCAGCAGGCACAAGTCAGTCCACAGGCCGTTAACAGGGTGAAACGCACAAAAGCAGCAAGCGGAGTTGGCACAGGCATGGTGGTGCACATGCAAGCAGAGCAGGTTGCGCTGCCGTACATGCACTGTGACGTGGCGCAGTGTGCGTTGTGTGTGGTAAATGGCTGAGCGTGTGCAGGGATGTGGTACGTTGCCTGCAAAGCATCATTTGGGCCAGCACATGCCGCACATTTAACGGCAGCACGCACATCACAAAATTTACATCGGACCACTCACAGAGTCGCTGCTGTCTCCATAAGCACCGGCTGTGTCAGATGGGTCCACCTCTCCGCCAAATGTGGTACCACACCATTCCTGCATAAACAAACTGCACCGATTGCAGTGTGAGAAGTGACCACATCAACCAGCGACGCCGCCTCTGGCACAAGTTTCACACTTGCTTACCAGCCCTACACACTAGCCAATCAATGCAGTGCTGCATTAACTGGCATTCCACAGGCATGTGCGCTTGGGGGACAGTTGCGCAGTGCTGTGCACACGCCGTGCCTGCTCAACCACAAGCACACAAAGCAGTGGGCTGAGACCACACGCACCTCAGCTGATGCTCCACCTCAGCAGCAGCTGCACCCTGCAGGCCCATGGTGGGGGACAGCAGCAGCAGCAGCACCAGTATACCCGCCCTGCGAGCCGCCCTAAGTCTTTTTGTGCATGTAACCATGATGGAGCCAAATGTGGAGGAACAGGTGCATGCTGCGCCGACAAGTGCCCTGATGCCGCGCGCCACCACACGTGCCGCCCGCACCAGGCGTGACTGGAGAGCATAACACACCATCCACATGCACCACACGGCCATGACCACCACAGTCCCTGTGACGCCAATAGGGGCACTCAGGGTCATCCCCACACACCAGAGAAAAGCTGCTCCCACACCCCGGCAGCCGTCCAGCACTGCACGGCCCATGTCCCACGATTGCGGTATGTTGCCCTAGCACTGTAGCAGTGCCTTTGGAAGATGCCAGAGGAGCTGCGTGATGTCAACATGTGGGAGCCACGCACCGCGCCGGCATGGGAAAGCCTGCAAAGACAAGTCATTTGGCAGGACACATGTCGCAAAATTGCCAGTCAGGTTGTGCGTTTGCGGTGAAGCATGTGGCGCAGCGCCATGCCCTTCATGCAGGGACAGCCAAATCTGAACTGGGAGTGATGACGCTGTGAATTGCAAGCGCTGCACACTGTACATACAGCTGGCCAATGCCGTTGTCATGCGGCATTCCCACTCAAGGAGGGTAGGCGGTGGCAACAAAGCACACATTGCTCTCAGACCAAATAGGCTGCTGTGGGGTCTTCAGCCTGCTTGGTGCGCGTCAGTGCGTGTATAAATGCGCGCGGTGGCTGCGAGTAAAGAATCATGCTGCAAGTGAATGGTTTGGTCACCGCTACTGAGCATGTCTGCCACAGCTGCAGCAGCACACCACAGTGAAAGTGCAGAGGTTGTATGTATGAACTCACCCTCAGTGCCACTGACTGTATGCACTTCTGCAGCGCCCACTTTTGCTCGTCGTAAAACACCACAAACATCCCCATATTGCTGTCCACATTGTCCTGTGCAGACAACACACACACAGCGCACGAGGTGGACAACGCACCATCAGTTGCTGTGTCTTGCACTGCAGGCACACTCATGTGCATCAGCCAACATGGCACCTGCACCAGCATGGCACACTGTGACGGCACTGCATGCCCTTACAACGGTGCCCTGGGTGTCGTCCATGGATATGTTGATGTTGTCCTTGGGGCACCCCGACGCGTCACAGCAAACCTCCATCTCCTTCTCCGTCTTGCACATGCCAAACACCTGCGCGCGTGCTCAGCAGCAGGTGTGTGCTCAGCGCAAGCAAATGCGCCAACGGGCAGAAGCGCAGAAGCGCACAGAGTACTACTTCAGCCAAGTACCCAAACTGCGATCTCTGAGTCACCGCTTTCAAGCAGTAGGCTATGCGTAGGCAGGTGTGTGCTCAAGTCTCAAGCAGGCAGGCCTTTTCCGCGAGCGCACACCCAGTCAGGTACTGATACAGTAGCCACACAATAGACCATGTGCGCACACAAAAAGAATACAGTGCCTTGCCATTGGCGTGCAGGCCACTGCCTACACATATGCCCGTGCGCTCGAGCCCCCAAGTTGTGTTTGTGAATGCAACTACTGTAGCATCTTTCGTGGGTATGTATACATACACGCATACGTACATGCATGGTATAAGTGGTAATATCATATCATAGCATATCATATCATAGCCGACACGGGTGCGCAAGGGTGCGCAAGGCCGGCGCCTTGCCACACAACTGCGGTAGCAAATCATGCGTGTGTACACACGCACATGCACAACGCCTACACCCATGGTACCACTGGTTTCAACAAGCGTAATACTTCACAAAATACCTTGAACCACTTTTTTGGAGATATGCTATTATACTTGGTGTACCACACTCTAGTAGATTACAGTGCATACTTGGAGTACTTTGCAGTGAACACGTGCGCACACCAGGCAGACATACCTGGAAGGCACGGCACACCATGCGCTTCGTCGCGAGCAGCGCCGTCATGAAGTGCCGCACCACCACCCTGGGCAGTAGGGACTGTGGCTGCCCCTTCACGTCAGGGTAGGGGCGGGGCGCCTGCAGGCCTCTGATCCAGGCCTCTCCCACAGTGAGCGGAGCGCCCTGCTCAGCAGCTGCGGGCACCTCCTGCTGGCGCACAGCAGCGGGCACACAGGCGCAGCACATGTGTGTTGGCACGACAAGCGGTAGTGATGAATCACGGTGTGTAACGTATTGTACTTCTGAAGTACCTCACAAGTACGTTCATCTGTATATGCCATTTGGCGTACAATGCGAAAATCGTACGCTGTGGCCCATCAATAACAGCGCGAACGCTCCTCTGCACAGCGTTTATGGCCACAGCAGCATCCCTTGTGGGCGTAGGTGCACCGCTACAGACGATGCTGTACATGCTAGCATGATGGTGCTACATTGCACCGCACATGCGAGCAACTCAGAGCCGCAAAAACTCGCAGTGAGCCGCATGCGACATAACCGACACCCACGAAAAACGCCCAGTACATGCAGCGATGCCCACCTGCCCCACCATCGCTGTCATCGCTGTCACCACCACCTCCGCCTCCGCCTTTGCGCGCATGAGCTGCATCTTAGCAGCCGGCGCGCCCGCCGCCGCTGCCGCCCTCTGCTGAGCAGCGACACCCGCCGTCATCTCCTTCCCCACCGCTGCCACCATCTCCTTCCCCACCCCTGTCACAATCTCGTTCCCAAACATTCCCATATTGCTGTCCACATTGTCCTGTGCATGCAGACAACACACACACAGCACACGAGGTGGACAATACACCATCAGTTTCCGAGTATCAACGCTGCAGGCACACTCATGTGCATCAGCCAACATGGCACGTGTACAAGCATGGCACACTGTGGCGGCATTGCATGCGCTTACAGCGGTGCCCTGGGTGTCGTCCATGAATATGTTGATGTTGTCCTTGGGGCACCCCGACACGTCACAGCAAACCTCAAACTCCTTCTCCGCCCCGCACATGTAAAACACCTGCGCGCGTGTTCAGCAGCAGGTGTGTGCTCAGCGCGAGCAAACGCGGCAACGGGCAGAAGCGCAGACGCGCACAGGCACGCACCAGCACTGTGGGCGCACACCATTGTGCGAAGTTCAGCCAGAATATTAGTCAGTGATGAGAGTCATCATGAGACTGCGGCAGTGTGGAGGGGCGCGCACAAGTTGCAAGCACTCGCCGTCCCGTTCCCGCAAGCCTGCCCGTTCATCCCTTCACTCACTTCTGTAGCTCCAAGGGAGCATGGACCAGAGCTGATGCTGCTCAGCAGTGCGGCAGCTTCAAACTCAAGTACCCCCATGTTGTGGGTCACACAGACACATTGGTCGTTGATGCTGCACGAAGCAGAAGACACGGGTCAGAAGCGCACGGGTGCGTGGTCAGGAGTGGTGCGCAAAGTGTGCCTCAATAGCATGCTGGTACTGAGGGGGGAGCATGTTCAGCACCCCGCGCGTGGTGACATGGCATGGGGCGCATGGTGCATTATGCTTGGTGTGCAGCCTCATTCACACGTGTGCAGCGGCGCGCTGACACCACACATACGCGCGCCGCAATCTTGCTGCCTACTGCGAGTGACGCACACGCCTACCACGCGACGCAAAAGCGGCAGATAATGCACGCGCCGTGCGAGCACACAGTCGCCCACTCTGACCTGGACTGCTCCGACACAGACACCAGAACCTCAAAGCCTGCATGATCAGGGCGGTTGGAGGCGCACGCGGCAGCTCAGCATGGCAAGGCAGTGTTAATCGCATGATAACGGCAAGCAGCACGTTTTCTCTCTTGCCACAAGTCACGGCAGGTGGTGCAGTTACAGCGCGCGATAAATACTGGCTCACCTTCTACGTTGTATGTCATTTCCCTGGCAAACAGCGGCATGCATGCCAGCAGCAGCAGCAGCAGCAGCAGCAGCAGCGGCTGCGCCACCACCGCTGGCTGGCATGTGCGGGCCACCATGGTTGCTGAGCAGGGGTTGCGCCGGTGGCACCCACTGCTCCAGAATGCCCGGGTGACAGCAGTGTCACAGCGGGGACAACAAGCGCACAGGGTTGGTCATTGGCGGACTTTACCACACATTGAAATGCAACGCAAGTTGCAGCCGCTGCAACCATGCGTGCACAGGAACAGGCGTGTGGCATAACCAATTCAGCAACTTCAAGGTGCACTCACCCGCGTCCAGGGAGCACACGCAGCATCGCTCACCCAAGCAATAGTTACAGCATCGTGCTCATCAGCGCACTACACATGACACTGAGACTTGTGGTAAATCAACATAGGACAGCTGGTGGTTTTCATAGCTACCACTAGCAGCTGCAAGGGCCCCTGCTATGAACAGAACAAGGTCGGAGTTTCTGGAGTGCTGGGGCCTCTATGTACAACCCCCATGTGCAGCACCCCAGGAGCACCAACCTTGTCCTGCTACTAGCAGGTCCCCCTGGTGTGTCTCTCTGCTGCTGCTGCTGCTAGTGCTGCCCCTTCCCTGGTGCACTGCAGCCACCACCACCACCTAACACCACATAACTGAAAACAGGTTGAAGGGCCCCTCAGACAGGCATGCTCTGCACCCCCCAAACTAAGCACTGCTACCCAGGGGGGCCACCCAGGGCTGTAGCTGCTGTCACCCCACCCTCATGGCCGCATGTGGGGGCTGTCCTGGCGTTCCTGCAGCGTGAGGCAGCTCCTACCCCTCTCGCTGACTCTATTTTGTTCGCCGCTCGGCAACGAGGGGGCGGGCGGACACGCGCGCCGACCTCACCTTGCGTGGGGCAAGTTCGATCAAGACAAGCTGTCAGTGTGTCGTTCCACTCCAGAGCTGCCTCCCTGCGTGCTAGCTGTACTGCTGTACCACCTCTCTCTCTCTCTCTCTCTCTGTGAGCACGCGCCTACCCGTCGCATGCATCAAATCCACACCGGACAGCGCAGTTTCATATCGGCCGACGACTTGCAGGGGTCTTCGCAGAGCGTTCACGCACACACGCGCGCAGACCGCAGTCACTTTTGGGCAGCAGCATCCAGGTGCTCAAGGTGCTCAGGGAGCCGGGTGTGCGCCAGGTGGCACCGCGGGCGGAGGGCGCAGGTGGGCGTGCGCGTGACGGCAGCGACGCAGCGCAGCACAACAGGAGCAGCAGCGCACCCGGAGACAGCCTTGGGTGAGATTCCAAAAAGCCGAAGGTGCGACGATTGATGTGATGGTCGGACACACACACACGCGCGCGCAAGAGGTGACACAGCACAGCGCTTCCACGCCGACGGCGACAAGTGGCGGCCAGCAGTGCAGCAGCACCAGCACCGCAGATGCAACATATTAGCGGGCGCCACATGCATCGAGGCAGCACCAGCTGTGGCAGCAGCAGCACCGGCAGGAGCGTCCAAGGCCTTGGCACCAAGTTTTTTTTAAGACTTAGACGATGGCGTTGCCACCACCACGCTGCTGCAGGGCTGCTGGGGCCGTGGTAGATGGCATGTTGCCGCCGCTGCTGCTGCAGCTGCTCCTGCAGCTATGCCGCAGTGTTGGCTGAGTTTGGATGTGTCCAAGCCTGTCACGGACGCCAGAGCCCAGCACCCCGCTGCTTGGGCCCTGGCCTGCCATGACAAGTGTGGCTGAAGCGGCCATCAGGGCTGGGCCAGACCGCTGCGGCGGCGGTGAGGTGACTGCCAGACACACACAACACAACACCCGAGCTCAAACGTCAAGCAACGTTACAGAAATTGCAGCGGCCAATACCGAATTTTTTACGCACACACAAAAAAAAACACACGTGTACTGGGGGCAATCACCCCGAGTACCACATCGACATGACGATACCAGCGCACGGCTTCCGGTCCACCGGCTACAACGAC
>JAULBY010050372.1:0-11884 GCA_032358315.1 Ophiocytium majus
CCTCCCCGTAGTAGTACTCGCCGCCCTGTTCGTAGGACTCGTATGATCCATCAAACTGCGCGTCGATGCCGCCGCGTGCATCATATCCGCCGCCGTAGTACGGTTGCTCCGCGCCTTCCGCTGTGGGGTCTTCGAACCCTTCGTAGGATGTTTCCGCGGCGCCGTAGCCCTCATAGTACTGCTGCTCCTGCTCCTGCTCTTGCTGCTGCAGCTGCTGGTGGTCGTCGTCGTCGGCGGCGGCGTTGTCGTCTGCAGCGCCAGCGTATTCGCTGCTCAGCAGCTCTGGAGGCGCATCCCAGCGTGACTCCCCTGTGATGCCATTGGCCGTGGAGAAAGAGCCACCGTTTATTTTTAGGGCTACATGTGATGGGTACGCATGGCTAATTTGACACGCAGTGACTGCTCAGCAGCCGTCTGCAGCGCCAGCGTATTCGCTGCTCAGCAGCTCTGGAGGCGCGTCCCAGCGCGACTCGCCTGTGGCGCCACATAGAGTCATTGTTAATGAATCAGTAGACGTACGATGGTCACATATGATGGGTGTAGATGGAATTTCAAACGCACAATCGCTGCTCAGCAGCTCTGGAGGCGCGTCCCAGCGTGACTCCCCTGTGATGCCATTGGCCGTGGAAAAAGAGCCACCGTTTAGTATTAGGGCTACATGTGATGGGTACGCATGGCAAATTTGACACGTAGTGACTGCTCAGCAGTGTCAAAGGGGCGCCCCAGCGCGACTTTTCCCACAGTGCCATGACTCGTGCACATGGAGCCATTGCTTTGTGTAGTGTCTTCAGTCCTATGGTTGACACACTGATGGGGCGGCGTGTAAAATTTCAGCATTCCACAGCAAGTGACAGCTGATGCCCGCACAGTGTGTCGTGTATGCAAATTTCTGCTCAGCCTTCGGCATGAGATCATTTTTTTACATTGTCCAATATTTCCGTTAGAATTTACCTACCATATCCTTACTATCTTCATGCCTTTTCTCTCTGTGTCCACGCCAGCAGCTGTGCTTCTCAGTGTTGACAGCGCGCAGGTACGAGAATGTCTATGCGGGACCACAAAACTGGCGTGTTGCATGCACAGCGTGCTCTCATTTTACAGTACCTGCGTAGCTGCACGCCCGCAATTGCAAGATAAAAGTACTTCTGAAGTGTATAAAATGCTTTTGAAGTGCATTTGTTACACTCTTAACTTCCAGTCAAAGTTACACAGCAGCTGCAAGCACAGAAGTCTCCATCACAAGGGTGTCAGCCCTAGAGTGACGCACTCCTGTCGCATCATTGGCTTGTTCACAGCCTCAGCGTGAAGCGTTCATCGGCTGGGGGGCGCCCAGGCCTCCCTGCAGCTACCTCTTGCCGCCATAAGCCACCACCAAACACGAAATATGAAGATGTCTGATGTCTGCCTTACATGGTGGGTTATGGAAACCGTTCTGAATTTCATTGTATTTCAGTAGTGCCTTGCGATGCACCCAGCAGTTCCTGTGCTGAAGGTAGTTTGGAGTATGTCCTATCAGCTTTTATAGCAGTGAATAGTGCTGCAGCTACTACCGTTTCGGCAGTGTCACAAAGAAAGCTGGGCAAGAAGCCTGGCTCAAGCCGAGGCAGCAAGCTCCAACGTGACATGTGAAAGAAACCTAAAAGGCTTCTAAGCCCAGATTTTGCCGTGGCTGGGGCACAATGCCAGGCCGAAGCCTGTGGGGTGATGTGTCCACCTGGTGAAAAGCACCAGACAGCCCCCACACTCACACGCGCCGGTCAGTGTCATGTTGTGCACCCCAAACAGCCGGCGGTGCAACCGCCTAAGATAGTGCGGTGCCACGAACCGACACCAGCCGATGGAGACACACGCGCGCCTCTGTGCCAGGTGCGATGAGGTGCTGTATGCTGCAGCCTGTTCAACTGCTTAGATATGGAGCCAGAGCAGGGGGGGAGTAGGCCGGCTCCACTCTACCTACCCCCCGGTCAGAGGACGAAATGGCGAAACGGACCCATGTATGGATTCACGGGCAAAGCGCGGGCGCCACCGCGCGTGTGGGCTGGCGCACGCCGTGCTGGGTGCTGCTGGTACACAACGATTGATGTGGGGCTTGCAGGTGATGGCATATGTAGTCTTTCTGCCTGGCGAGGCATACCTGGGCATGCGCAGCAGCAGCAGCGCCACCGACACCGCCACCGCCACCGCCATCCCCAGTGGCGTCATGGCAACCAGCCGTGGCCAATCTGCAGCAGCAGCACCACCCACCTGTCTCGGTGTTGTAGTAGTACTCCTGCCCGCTGTCGGGGTCGAACACCGGCTGCCACACGCTGCTGCCGCTGCCATCCCCACCCCCAGCCGCAGAGTCATAAGAGCCCTCCCTGCCGTACCCATCGCCCTCCTCCGCTGCTGCTTCGAATTCTGCCTGCGCGCCCTCGGTTTCACCTTCCTCCGGCTCCCACTGCTGCTCCTCTGCAGCGCCCTCCATCCTGCCTAATTGCACCGGTGCTAGCAGCGCTCACGACGCATCGCTGCTCTGCCGGCGTCTTGGCTACCCCTGTCGCCACGGGGCAGCCAGGGCTGCGCCTGCGAGTGGGCACACGCCAGGTGTGGGTCAGCCTGGTCAAACAGTTTCTTTCGTAACGTTTTAAACGCAAAACGATGTCATTTCCTCCGCGTTGGTCCTGAGAGATTTTGTGAACACCAAGCGCCCACAACACCACGGCTGGCACTAGAGTCCGCCTGCTGCCCTGGGGCAGCTAGCATGCGCGAGCAGCCATGTTCAGGCTGGCGTTCGTACTCCTTTTCGTGGTGGCGCTGCTGCTAACCCACCACGTCGTCCGCTGGTCGCTCCACAAGAGCCAGAGCTCCCAAGGTGCGTCGTCTGCGTCTGTGAGGTAGGGACTGCAGACGGCGGTATGTGCTATGGCGGGCCGGCCTGCCCACTCGGACGCCCCGCTCGCCTCTCGTTGTGGTCCGGTGGTGGTGGCCCCCCCCGCGGTAATGGTGTGTGCGGCAAAGTGTGCGCAGGCAAGCCTCCACGGTGTGCCAAGCGATAGAAATCTGTGCAACCTGTTGTTGCTGCAGAGAAACCCATTGCCGAAAGGGGAGGGGTGCTGTGTGCGCCATGGCGGCGTCGCTGCTGTTGACAACAATGGGCGCGTGCACAGTCCGCACTGGCTGCGTGCGCACGTCTTCTGCTGGCCGCTGCAAGTCGCTGCTGCGTCTTGTGCACATTGCGCCACCAACGGCTGATTGGCAACGGCAGCAGTGCTGAATTGCCTAGCCTGCCACTCGCTGCGACGGTGCTGCAGATGGAGCTGCTGCTGGAGCCAGTGCGCCTCGCCTGTACCTCAGAGGCAGCGGCCTAGGCAACAATCCCAGGTAAAACCTCCATGCGCTGCAGCTGCCTGGCTGGTCGTTAGTGTGTTTTTCTACAGTAGAGCGCCAGGGGTTTGGTGAGGAGGTTTGGTGAGCGCTGCTGCTCTGTACCGGTTTACTGCGCTGGCAAACGACCTCTTAGGGCTAAGCCTGCCGGCCGCTCAGTCGTCCCTGTTTACGGCTTTTTTGATTCTTGACTGTGCACATGCTGTGAGTATCTCGAAACGACCTCGTGCATGGCCACTGCTTCACACTGGCCTCGCAAATTCCTGCCCGGCAACGCACAAGCGTGCAGCTAAACAGCCAGTCTCGACACCACACCTGCCGCCCCTGCCGCTTCTGCCGCCGCCTTTGCCCACCTCAGCTCCAATGGCATCCCCCAACCCAACTTCGGACCCGATCCCCTCTTCCCGCCGTCCAAACCCGCCCCCCCCGCCCCCAACTCCGCTCAGTCCCCCCCCCCCCCAAACAAACACACTCCCAGCCCTTGAACCGCAGCCCAGACACCTCCCACCCAAGTCCAAGCCGCCAGCAGTCCAAGCCCAGCCCGTCCCCGCTTTCCGCTGCCGCTCCGCCGCCACCGCCGCCGCCACCGCAAGTTTCCGCGGGGGAAGCCGCGTCCCGAGGTCCAACGCGCGTCTCCCGGAAATGGCCTCCTCTGAAAGACCGCTTTTTTTCCCTCCCCCACGCCCCCCCCCAGGCACCTCAGCAGCAGCAGCATCAGCAGCAGCGCCCCCCCCCCCCGGCGCCCGCCGCCGTGCGCACCGCCCCGCCTCCCAACTCCAAGGCGCTCGTGTCCCACTTCCGGTCGCCGCAGCCCCTGACCTCTGCCGCCGCCGCCGATGCCGCCGCGGGCGGCCGCGGCCATGGTGATGAGGCGCCGCTGGCGTGCACGTACGCGCCGCCCGTGGCGCTGCCGGAGGGCGCGGCGCCCGTACTTCAACTTCAACTTCAAGTTGAAGTTGAGGATGCTGCGCGGTGCGAGGGAGTGATAGACGGGGCGCGAGTGGGGCGCCTGCTGGCGGAGCGGGGGTGGGACCCGGTTGTGCGCGTGGTGTTCAAGAGCATATACTTTAGGTGAGACACTATGAAGGAGGGCTTTCTCAAGCGCACCAGAATATGTATGTCGAGTGTGTGCGTTGCCTTCAAGGACACATACTTTAGGTGAGCCGCTGTGACGGATAGTTTTCTCAGCAGCGCCAATATAATACTTGTGTAGTACTTCTGAAGTATATATACTTTCTGAAGTACCGGTATAAACTACTTCGAGTAGAGTGCTGCCATATACTTCAAGTACTTCGAAGTATGTTTGCAAGTACCACGTCACACTGGCACTCTGTTTGCTGGCCAGGAGAGGGGCTGGGAAGCGCCTCGAAAACTGCAAGAGGCATAACTCGCTGCTGTAGCTGTACCAAAGCAATGCGTGGCCGCAGTGTTGCCCACAACTGAACACTGAAAACACACCCACCTGCTTCAGCACTACTTCAGAGTTCAAATAGGTACAGTGCTCTCAGTGACTTCTGGCATGCAAGTTGGCCAATGCTAATCCGAGCTACGCGGCACCGCGGGCACTCGCACCACCTGTGAGGGCATCAGCTGCTGTAGTGCTACCTTAATCACTACAGCGCCACAGTGGTGGCTCTACCGTCTGTAAAAACCGCCCCTTCCAATCATTTTGTCCTCACGAGAAACTTTCAAGATCAGCTGTCATCCTAGAAGTGACTGAGACCACTGGACCGGTATTACACAGCGCAAGTGGTACGGCACCTGCTAACGCTGACTCGCCCATGGCGCCGCCTCACGGTACACGCAGGGCTTCCGCAGTGGGCGCCAGATGTGTGCCTGTAGCACGGCCCAAGGGCAGAGAGCACAGGGGACATGCCCCATGGTATGCTAAGTACACCGCCGCAACATATATAGAGATGTACAAACTACGTAGTACATACTTCAAGTACATACTTGAAGAAGTATGTAACATACTCAAGACGTATGCCAGAAGTGTGCCATAGCGGAGGTTGTGGAGGCTAGGGTGCCTGGTGCCGACCAGAGCGCCTGTACAGTCTTTGTGTGAGGCTCCGCCGAGAGTGTGGCATTGCAAAGTGCTGCACCGCGTGCAATTATGCCGCAGGTGCAGTGGCGCCTAGTCGCCCACCCATGACTTCTGCAACCTGTCCTCTGACATGGTGCATTTGCAGGGCAAATTGCACTAACGCAAAAGAAGTGTCTGACAGAGGGTGCCCTACTTGGAACGTCGAAGTTGAAGCACACATGTTGAAGTTGAAGTACACATGTTAAAGTTGAAGCACAGATGTTGCAGTTGAAGCACAGATGTTGATGTTGAAACACACATGTTGAAGTCGAAGCACACGTGTTGAAGTTGACGCACAGGTGTGACATGCCGCAGCATGCTGTGACCAGACCTACTCGCAGCGGCTTGCCTACGCACGTCCTGTGCCGCATCGTAGTGCGCTGCAGCTACCGCGCTGCGCAGCCAAGAGGGCGTACGCTCTGTGGTTTCCTCACCTGTACTGTGACACGGCGCAATTGCCCGGGAAACCGCAATGGGCGCGCCGACACGCGTCCTACAAAGGGTGCCCACGTATGTAGCACAAATAGTGAACGCATGTACTACTTGCACCGGCTCACCTATTGTGGTGGCCTGTGCTGCGCCACCACAGAGAAACCGCAGCGGGCGCGAAAGACGCGCTGGAGAGGGTGGGCGTTGCGCAACGACGCGTCCAACAAAGTCCACCTATGTAGCACAAATAGTGAGCGCTTGTACAACTTGCAATGGCTCACCTGCTGTAACGACCCGCGCTGTGCCGCCGCAGGGAAACCGCAGCGGGTGCGAAAGACGCACTGGAGAGGGCGGGCGTTGCGGCGTCGGTGGAGGAGGGCGACCAGGCCGCCATAGCCAACCCAAATGCATTATACGTGGTCATCGGGGGACAGCTGTTTGACCGCTACCCGGCCCACTATGTGCTCTTTAACCTTGAGCAGGTGCGTTGTGTGTGCGTGTATACTACCACCAGAGGTATACTTCGAAGCATATGAGTCATATATGTGTTATAAACTTTTTTTGCCTTCAAACACGTGTAATTACACGTGGTCATTGGGGGCCAGCTGTTTGACCGCTGCCCGGCCCACTACGTGCTCTTTGACCTTGAGCAGGTGCATTGTGGTGCATGCATACTTTTCGAAGTAGTAGTATACTTCAAAAGTATTTCGAAGTACATGTATGTGTATACCACCACCATAAGTATGTAGTACTAGTGGTATGAGTAATGTATGTACTGTAGTACTACTAGTAGTATTATGGTACTTTACAAAGTACTTCAAAGTTTTAGGTTTGTTTTCGTTCGAACGCATTTTGGCCATACAAGCTCATTGGGGGGACAGCTGCTAGACCTCTACCTGGCCCACTACGTGCTCGTTAACCTTGGGCAGGTGCATTGCTTACAAATGTATACTTCACATGCGTATACTTCGAAGTGCATGTGAAAGAAACCAAAAAGGTGACTGAGCCCAGGTACTCCCGTGGCTGGGGCAAAATGCCAGGCCGGAGCCTGTGTGGTGATCTATCCACTTGGTCAGAACCAGTGGCCCACACCCTACACGCGCCGGCGAGTACCCTAAAGGGCTTTGTGTGTTGGCCGAGAACAGGCGCCGTGAGCAGGTGCAAATAGCAGCTCGGATTTGCTTCAGGCGCATACATGAGCTCACGCCATGTACCGTGTTTATACGCACAAAATGTCGCAAACCCAGCTGTACGAAGCATGCCAGGCGTGGTGTCTGGCGTGTTGCAGCGCCATGCCAGCAGACCTGGGATTGCAGGAGGGCGGGAGGCACTCACGCCATGGCGATAGCAACATTGCCGACAAGCCACGAGTAGACACAGTCGCCAAAGTCGATCGCGCCCTTCACGACGCCCCCCGCCACAATCACGTTGGCGTCGTTGAAATCGGCGTGTATGCACGACCGGCGAAAGGATGCGGCCGCCGGCTGCACCTCGCGCTCAAATGTTTGCAGCACGTTTTGCACGAGGGCATGCCTCCCTGGGTCCTGCCAGCAGGCGCATCGCAAACACAGTAGGCACCGCATCACTGCGTTCATTGTAAATGTGGATTCTTTGTACTACATAGTATCCGATGCAATACAAGAGTATATGGGCGCACACATGCCAACGCCCGTGCGCATGGATGACCTGGCGTGCCGCCCGCCTGTGATGCTGGGAACGCGCCGGCGGTGTGCAAACGCATATACATACACATTTAGTAGACCCATGTATACGATATACTTCCAGTAGTACATGGTCTTCATGAGCGAAGTAGTACGTGTTGGAGCGCCGGCTTGTGCGCGCCAGGGCAGCCGCAATGCGGCAGCACGTGACGACCACTGGCGCGCTGTCTGCTGCAGCCGCACTCAGCGTCACCCGGGTGTAACCAGCGCGCCAAGCTTGTACAAGCACACAGCAGTTGACGTCGTGCCATGCCGGGCATGTGTAGCAGAGCTTGGAGTGGCTGCTACAGTGGCCGTGGAAATTCAGCCCACATAGTGATGTCAGGCTGAGGCCTGCGGGGTGGTTCACTCTCCCGGCCAGCACCAACAAGGGTTGACTGCTACTGGCAGGCCGCGTTCACAACCCCAGACCTGTAGTTTTGCATTTGCTTGATACTTTTTTCAGGCAGTTGTGCGTGGAGGCTTGCCTTTCCAGAGGCGGCCGCTATCACTTCTGCCCAACATGCCACCATGGTGCGCCAGTGGCAGCAACAGCCGTGTTGTGGCTGCGCAAGTGCCCATGTCATGCGTGCATGGGAGTATGTAGCAGTGCAGTGGCCATCCCGTCGGCCTTTATAAGATATACATGTATATAGTCATGGGTGCACTCTCAACACCAGCAGCAGTAGGAAGCAGGGGACCTGAGCACTGCAGTGAGCAGCCACCAGCTACAGCACTCGACTGCCAGCTCCAGTAGTTCTAGCTCTCACCCACCTTGACGCACTGCAGGTGTTTGGCCAGCTGAGGCGTGCGTGCCAGGTCCCACTCGTGCTCGCAGTGCAGCGCGGGGTGGTCAAACCCCTCCAGAGCGGCATCCATCGCCGCAAGCGCCTCCCCCGCCCGCTCCAACAGCGGCAGTGGCGCGTCACCCCCTCCGCACCTCTCCAAAGTGTCCCCGTCCACCCACGCGAGCAGGCGCATCGGCAGGGGCATGGCGGCGCCCTGGCGCACCTGCAGCACTGCGCTCTCTACCAGCTTCCCCTGTGTGCTGGGGATGGGGCGTGGGAAGGTGTAGTGCTGGCACGCGGGGGCGTCTGCTAGATGCTGCAGCATGGCATTCTGAGCCTCGGTGTAGGCCCAGGTGTCTGCGTCTGCTGAGGTGTGGATTTTGAGGGTGTAGGTGGCGGGGACGGGTGAAAGCACCACCACCTTGAAGTTGCAGTCCTCGTAGCTCTCCAGAGGCGCCATCTCGTGCGCTGTGAGGCCCCACAGGTCTCGTAGCAGCTGCCGGGCTGTGTGGACGTCCACCGCTGGCTTCCGCTGAAGCCTGATGTCATCACATGCACCATCCATGCTCGTCCGCTGCTGCTACGAGTCAGTAGCTGAGCTGCTCCTGCAGGTGAAGCGGGTGCTAT
The DNA here is from genome assembly GCA_032358315.1 of Ophiocytium majus. Lineage (NCBI taxonomy): Eukaryota > Xanthophyceae > Mischococcales > Ophiocytiaceae > Ophiocytium > Ophiocytium majus. Next base: position 8,991 of record JAULBY010050372.1, read on the forward strand.
CGTCGTCGTCGCTGCCGCTCGGGCTGGCAGCTGCAGGGCCGCCGAGGACGCATCGGATTCGGATGGCAGTAACATGCTCACCATTTTCAGATCGAGACTTGAAGTAAGACCCAAGTTCAACTTGTTGCTTGCAGACCCTGCGCACTGTAGCTGTTTGACAGCCGGCTAAGCCTGTTGTGGAGCGTGTGGTGTTCGCCACCTGCAAACAATGCCACCTGCTGCTTACTGAGCCATGTACTGGCTAGCGTTCTGCTCGGGTCCGCTGTTTCTGTCTGTGCCTGTGTTCTGCTCACTGAGTGCGTGTTGCCGCCTGCCATTCGCAGCTGCGAATGCAGTTGCTCTTGAAGCAGCTCCAAACGGCAGCTCGCAGGCCGCGCCACCCTCAGCGGCCACCTTCGCGGCCGGCTACCACCAAAACTCCGCCCGCGTACTCCGCCATCACCGCCACCTACAACGGGGCAGCGTGCGCAGACGTAGCTGGCACGCAATGCGAGCTCTGCATCTGGCGCTGGCGCTGGCGCTCGCCGCTGCCGGCTGTGCACGGGCATTGCTGTTCACCAGCGACGACAGGAGCGGCGACGACAGCAGCAGCAGCAGCAGCAGCAGCAGCAGCAGCAGCACCAGCAGCAGCGAGAGCAGTGTGGTCGACCTGGCCCTGCAGGAGTACCTCGCCCTCTTCGAGGTAGCGCGCGCCGCTGCACGATGTGTGTGCTCCTCTGCGTGCTTCGAACTCCGTCATCGCTCCTGTTGCTGGCGAAATCGTGAACAGCAAACAGCAGCACGGAACTGATTGCATACCACCAACAGCTTCCTAACCAGCGCGCCTTTCGCCAATGATGCCCCCCTGCTGCCTGCAGCTGACACTGGCGCACCATGACGCCAAAGACTTTGCGGCGCACGAGCTCCACGGCGCTGGGTACACCGCCCTCTTTCGCTGTGGCACACACGGCGGCGTGCCGGGCGCGGATGATGATGACCTCGACGTCTTTGATTTCAGGTAACGCCTCTCTGACCATTCCTGGGCTGCTGCAGCGCCTGCCAGCCACTGCATGACCGCCACTATCGTAGCAGCGGTACTGCACCTCTGAATCTGTGACAGTGAAACGGCCAGCGTAATGTTTTAGCAGCCCTCGCTCAGGCACTGTTCAGCGAACATGGGGGCAGAGACACACACTGGCATTCGCCGAAAGCGCAGAGTACAGCCGTTCTCGCAGCAATCGTATTTTCACGGTCTTCTTCACTCTCACACGCTGCCAGCGGTCACATGACATTGAATTGTTGTGCACAAGCAGTCACTTGTCATCCCCCCATTTGACCGCGCACACAACCACCCTGCACCCACCGCAATATCAGCATGCATACTACATACTCCCACCCCACACCTTGCAACAACAAAACCTCCCGACCAACCCCTTGCCTCATTCCGCAACTCCAACTTTTTACCACGCAGCTTCCACGAGTCCCTGGCCCGCCCCGCCGCCCACCGCGCCCTCACAGAAGCAGACGGCGGCGGTGGCGCCGGCACTGCAGGAGAAGGCGTGTCGGGCCGAGAGGTGACATCGCCGGGAGTAGGAGCGTTGACCGGCTTATTCGGCGGTGCCGCCGGTGCCGCCCTTTCGCCTGCGGCGGCGCGCCTTCCTGGCGGCGGCACCGTTGCCGCCGCGGGCGCGGCTGCGATCACGGGGGGGACGGCGGCGGCGCCCGCGGTTCCTGCCGCGTCGCTGACGACCACGTCGGCCATGCTCGCGGACCCGCTGTTCTTCGACTTCAGGTGAGAGCCGACCCCCCCCCCCCTACATCGCCAAGTATGTAGCTGGTTAAAACATGCGCTCATGTCTCTGTAACTATTACTAGTAATACAACATTGACTAATGTACAGACTTCAGGTGGGCAGCCTCGCCCAGCGCGTGGTGCTGGGTGCAAGTGTTGGAGGGGGGGGGAAGGCATTTCAATTTGGAACAAGTGTGTCAATTTGAAATTGCCTATGAACTTCAAAGTTTCCGTCCTCCAGAGCCAGCGGAAGCACATGAGCCTGTGTCGTCGCTTTAAAGCGCTTGTATATGCGAGCATGCGCGTACGGCGCGCTTGTGTCTCATCAGGTGCAACTGCGTTGCAGGCTGCTTTGCATCGACATGTCTGCAACACCCGCCAGGTGTTTACTACACTGTTTCACTGCCTGTTATTGGCAGCCACCACCGTTCCAGCGCGCAGCCCTCCTGATCAAGAAGTGGTGGGCGCTGTGCATGCTTCTTTTCTGCACAGATTCCCTCTCGACCGGCGCTTTCTCGCGTGGCACCACGTGTACACCAACTGGTGCGACCTCTATTGTGAGTAGCCCTAGATCATCACTTCTGAAGTATTTTTTGATACAAAAACGTCTTTGCATTTTATATATTCTCTGTTTATAAGAAGAATTTATTTAAAAAGGGGCGCAGTGTCTGCCACCACCTGCTGCTGCATGCCCCCCCTGCCTGCAATCCCAAACTGGCTGGCAGCATGCATTAGCATACGCTACACTCTGCACTGCCGTGGCATGCCAGCAAAGGGCAATGTGTACAGCAGCACCAAGCTCGTAAGTAAACGGCTCGCGTGCCGGCATGGAACGCGTAGGTGGTGCGAACGCGCGTGGGGGCACAGCCTGCGGGCAGTGTGGCCGTCCGCGCCAGTTGTGTATCACATGCAGCGCAGGTCCGCATGTGGGCAGCACCCACACCCCTCCACATACTTCGACCAGTGTGCCAAGTGCACACATGATATCAGAGCTTTGCCACGTGGCAGCGTGAGTATGCTGCGCTGACAGTCTCTTCCTGAGTGTTCATGCCGCTGCAGCGCGGCCTTTCAAGGTATACCCCCCCCCCGATCCCCCCCACCCCCGGCCCCCCGTGCCGCAGCTG
>JAULBY010050383.1:0-11884 GCA_032358315.1 Ophiocytium majus
GGGGGGGGGCAAGCACATTGTGGTGGTGGTAGAAGCAAGGTTAGAGGTGTGAGGGAGGGCATGGCATGCCTGCTAGAACATGGGAGCAACGACAGTGAGAGTAATGGGTGACGTAGTCAAGTGGACCTGCAGTGCATGAATGCACAACCATGGTGGCGACAGCTTTGAAATGAGGCAGGACCGAGTTGATTTGCCAACTTCACACTTGGACAGCCTACCATGTGAGTGCGGGATGCATACCTACTTGATATGTGACGGCAATTGCTAACATGAGCAGCAACAAGTTGAACAGCTGACTGCTGCCACTGAATCACTGCTGCTTGTGCTGTTACGGCATGCCCACGCTCCTGCCCCCTCATGTCACCGCAACAGGCGGGGTTTGCAGCCACTACCAAACACATGTGCGTGTGCTGCTTGCATAGTGCCATAATGAGCTCAGCAAGTAGGGTACGTACATGAGCAAGCCATGTTCGCCGTATACGGAGCGTATACACAGCGTAAATGACTACACGTACAACGTAAAAACAAATTAGCGATAGTGTAACAGCTTGGCGCAGGTGTGTGTGGGTGATGCCTGGTGCTCTTGCACGGTGGCTGTCCCACCATATTAAGTCATTGCACATGTTGTGACAAGAAAAAAACGCCCATACAGTATTACGTTGTCATGCAACCCTACTAGTATCACTGGCAGCAACCCACCTGTGGGTCGTCCTGCCTGAGGAAGGAGGCCTTGAACTTGAGCCACATGCTCTGGTCAGACACCTTGCTGGCCAGCAGAGTGCCAAACTCGCTCTTGTCGGACACCAGGGTGGGCCGCAGCGACTCGAACTCCATGCCCGCCGCATACTGGCTGGCGTTGCTCAGCCTGGCAACATCAGTACTGATGGCTCTCAGGTACACTAGAGCAACGATGACGGCAGCGGAGGCCAGAGCCGCGCCTGCCCAGTGACGCACGGTGTGCCAACAACCGCCCGCCACGGAGCTGTCGACGGACCGCAGGCTGCCCCCTGTGCAGTGCAGGATCACACAAGCGATGAAGGGCAGCGGCGGTTCGATGAGGGCACGCTAAGCCTTGCAAACGGCAGGTGGAGCGAAGGTGGCGCAGCAGCGAATGAAGCAGTGGCGGGTGTACTCGGACAGTGGTAACTCTCTCTCCAACCAGTGGCGCAGGCGGGAATCTTTGCGAAGCTCGCTCACAGAATCCGCCATGAGCAGCATAGTGGTGTATGCGGTGATTGTGCACGAAGCACACGTGCCGTTGGCACCGCTCGCCGCCAGCACCTGCAGCAGGAACAGCATGGCAAGCGGCGATTCGCAAAGCTGCCGCACAACTTACCCAGCATCCGCTCCTTCTCCATGGCGGCCTGGAACTCGGGCTGCACGCTGCCGTAAGCTGCAGCGCCAGCGGCCCTTTGCGCCATGGCTGTAACAGCTTGGAGGGGGCTGTGTGTTACCAGCAATCCTGTCCAGCTGCAGTCACACGCTGCTGCTGCCGCGCCCGCCGGTTCACCGTCCGTTAAAACCAACGGCGATGCAAGCACACGGGTGCGGGTGCGACCACACGCTCAATTGCAAGCGCCGTGACGGGAAGGCTGTCAGCCTACGGCAACCTTTCCGCCTCCTTTGCTCTGTGGGCCCATTGGCGCGTCAAGTTCAACGCGCAAACCAGGAACGAGGAACCGTGCGCTGATTGGACGGGAGCGTCAAACGGATCACACGCTGGCGGGTAAACCGTGGTTTGAAAAAAGCACTCCCCGTCCGTCAAGCTCGAGGAGCTCCTACCGCGGCTCCTACTAGTGCTGCTTTTGCTGCTATACCGCAGCAGCTGGGGGCCACCTACACGCAGCAGCCATGCCCACCGCAAGACCAGGTGAGCCCCAAGCCTACCCTGCCCGCTAGGATTTTATCATGCGTTGCGTTGCAGTGGGCGTGAAGTTGCCCTGCAGCTGGCGTTCTATAGTAGCCGGTGGGGGGTGGGGGGGGCTGGACCGGGTGCCCATCGTGACGGCCCCACATTGCTCAACCGGGCTGTGTAAATTTTTACGTCACAAAGTGCGCCAACCAGGCACCGTGGCCGGTCCCTGTGCCCCGCATTGCTGTGTTGTAGACACAGCCAGTGCATGCATGGGTGTTTGGCATTTGAGGGTCGCATTTGAGGCATCGTATCCCTGTGGTCCTCTTGAAGTCGCATGTGCGGCAACGAAGCAGGGTAGCAGGAGGCAGTGTGTGTAGCACGTGGCACAGCAGTGGAGGACTGTGATATGCCGAAGCTGACAGTTTCATATGAAGACTCAATCTAGAGGGATAATCTCTCTCTCTATGCTCCCTTGTTTGGAACCATGTGTGCAGCCGTGATTACCCAGGAGGCATTTGATGATGTCGTGCGTGAGAACATGGAGGAGTTTGACATGGAGCGACAGGAGGCTGTGGCGGATGCGGTGGCGCAGCTCAAGGCACAAGGCAAGCGCACTCGCAACACATTGTGGCATACTCTGTGTGCGATGATGGGTCACAGCGTATAATTTCGCATTATATGCCGTATAACGTATGTGAATACGCCGTATAACGCATACAGATGAACGTATTTATACGGCAAATACGCCGTATATCGCATTTTTGGGCGTAGAAATACGCCGTATTTTGTATAACGTATAAAGTACGTTATACGCCGTGACCCATGCCTACCGATGTGTTAACCATGTACTGCAGTGCATTGACAATACAACTGCATTAGTTGCCAAATTGTGGGGTGAGTAGCACAAGCTCTGTGCTGCGGCCGTTCCTGCTTCTCAAATCACTGAAACTGATAATGTTGTTCAAGGGTATGTACCTGCATGTGGAACCCACACAAGTACCCAATTGACATCCATTACAAAGATGGGTAACTTCGATGAAAAAACAAAAAGGACTAGTAACAATTGTGCAGGGGCAAGTAGTTTATTGGATGGAGAGCATGCGTACACCTGCAGGGACGCGTGCACCTGACCCAAGTGGGCAGTGGAATATGTGTATGTATACACACACTTCAAAGTACTTCAAGTTACATCCTTCCTCCGGCACATGTTACTTGCAACACTTTTTGGACATGTGTTTGGTGGTGTTAACGGCGGCGGTCGTCAGTGATGACCATAGCAAACATGTAGCCCATATCATGAATGTGGGGGGTACATACTTGGTTCGCTGCTGTAGGGCTTGTGCGTCGGCGCGGGTGGCGGTTCGTCAATTGCTCATTTCAGGCCCTCCGCGCAAAAATTACAGGTTTTGGTGCATTTTCTTCCGCTGAAATTCAGGGTTCCCACGACTGAATATTAGCTAGAAAATCGGCATCTGGGCGGTTTTCTAAGCAAAATAGCTCATATTAAAGCAGCTGAAGTGAGCTTTCTGTCGGTATAGGGGTTGCATAGGCAGCCGCGGCGGTTCTGGCGAGTTATATGGCCCAAATAAAAGTGTTGCAAGTAATTTGTGCCGCAGAAAGTACTCCTGAAGTACTACTAGTACCTCAAGTAACATTTCTGGCACGGCATGCATGTGTGTACATGCTGCCGTGTGGGTGCACCTGAGCTCTGTGCTGGTGCTGAGCATCATGGTGTGAATCTCGCTTACGTTTAAAAACTGGCACCCATGCGCGTGTTCACAGGCGTGGACTTGAGCTCGCTGGACACTAGCGGCAATGAGGCGTGGGCCGTGACACGCGCAGACATCAAGAAGACAGTGGGAGAGCTGCTGGAGATACAGGATGATGCAGGGCCGCTCAAGGTCAGGGCTCGTTATTGCACCATGTGTGTATGCATACTGTATTTACGCTGTGAAGCAGGCACAGTCTATATTTACAGCACATGGGTTTGCGCGTATGCTGCATGCACATGGGAGTGGTTGTGCTCTTTGTGCACTGTTTGCACTGTGTAGCATCTTCGTGTAGTTGGATGGCATAACAAGAGTCTTTGAAGTCTGACTACGCACTTGTGTGCGAACGCAGTGCATTGCAGGCCCGTCTGCAGGCAACACCTCGTGACTGCTATTGCATCGTACTACAAGTAATACCCATGCAGGCAGTGCCACAAGTAAGCTGCTGTGCTGGGTAGGACCGTGCTGGGACATGTAGGCGAGAACGTCTCAAACGTGTGAAGTAGCATGCGCGTATCCCTCCAGCAGAAACCAAGCAAATGTGTGGGGTATACATGTTTACACTACTGGTAGTATATACTTCAGAAGTACATACTTCTGAAGTACATTGCGGTATACAGTACGGTAACAGCGGCTGCTGCCACGGAGCTACTGCAGATGCAGGCTGAGGTCGCACCAGTGCAAGGCAGACCAGTGTGTGAATTGTACAGTGGGCTAAGGAAGTACTTTTTGAAGTGTGGAATGTGACGCCTGCGTTGCATGGCTGTGTCAGCACGTTGAGAACGCGGATGACGTGCTGGCGGCGACAGCACACGTGCGCTGTATGTGTCTGCGTGGTCACTTATCAGTGATGAATTATGCAGCATGCAATGCAGTGCCGGCAAGACATTGCAGGACCCAGGGGTGTGCTGCGCCCCACCACTTCATGAGTACAGGGGTGCACACCCTTTCGTTGCATGCACACACGTGGACTCAGTTGTGTATGCTGCAGCCTGCTGCTTGGTGCAGAACCACTGACATACATGCTGTGTCATAGTGTTCCCCATGCTTCCAAATGGCCATAGTTCATATTCCTGTCTTTGCGTGTCGTTCCCAAGTTGGCCAGACCGGGCAGCGCCGCGCAGTTGTCCACACTACTACTTGTATGACATGACAGAAGGTGTAATGCCTCACCGCACATGACTTCCACTAACACTTAAGGCACTACAGCCTATGTAACTGGTGCATGCATCCGGCATATGCTGCGCCACGTGCCGCCCTGCAATGCCGTGCGCATGCGCAGGATGCCATAGTGGCGCGTATCGATGCGCTGGCCGAGCTGTGCGCAGGCGGCAGCGACAGGGACCCTGTGGCTGCTCAGCGCAACAGGCGCAGCACTGGCATCATAGGCGTAAGGGCCATGGCCAGGTGGGCACTCGCGGGCCTTGCTCAACTGCTGAGCATGGGCATGGCTGCTGAGCATGGGCGGTGCTGCTGAGCATGGGCGTTGCTGCTGAGCATGAACATGGCTGCTGAGCATTGTCATGGCTGCTGAGCATGGGCATGGCTGCTGAGCATGGGCGTTGCTGCTGAGCATGGGCGTTGCTGCTGAGCATGAACATGGCTGCTGAGCATGGGCATTGCTGCTGAGCATGGGCATAGCAGCAGTGACGCAGCAACATGGCTGGGGCACAGCTGCTGCGTCTATGTCTTGTTGTGTGGTGCTATGTCATGGCTGGGGCAACGGTGCTGCATGTGCAGTGTGTCACGCGTTGATTAAGTACTTCTGGAAGTAAGGGACAAAGCACACGCAAAAGAGGCTGTCCTGCCTGTGGCAAGCAGGTGGTTCATTGGTTTGCAGAAGCTGGGGGTGCACCATGGCATGCTTCGATGTGGCACCGGGTGCGCTGATGCAGCGGCACTGTACCAGGCCATGTGCTTTCAGCGAAAAGTGACGGTACCATGTGTACTTGTGTGCACGCTGGGGCCCTGATGTGAGGCACACACAGCGGCGTCAGCCCTCCGTCCAATGGCAACCAAATTACACTGTGGTACACTGAAGTTTGCGCAGATGGAGTGCTGCGCCGTGTGAGGGTGTTCCCTCACCCACGGCGGCACACTGCCGCGCAGCTGACTTTGAATACGGTACCAGTTTCAACACATGCAATCTCTGGGTGCGAAGACCCGTGGTCTGAAGGGAAACGGCCCAGACTATCCATTAAGGTGCATCACAAACATTAAGTGATTTTTGAGGTCTTTGCTCACAAACAGTCAGAAGGCAGGCTTCGGATCACGCTGGTGCTATGACCGCATGCACAAGCAACCCACATGCTCAGCACTAGTGCCCCCCAACCCCGCCACACACACTGCATGGTGCAGGTTTATCACCCCCGCCGCGGAGCGCTCAGTGCTGCTCAGCGCACTCAGGGGCCTGAGGGTCGTGTGCAGCAGCAGCAGTGGCGGCGGTGGTCAGCAGCAGGAGCAGCAGCAGGGCGCGGTGGGCAGCGGCGGTGGCATGGATGCGCAGCTGCTGCGTGATATTTTTCACGGCGGCTATATGGAGCAGCTGGTCAAGCTGCTTGGGGAATACCAAAAGGACAGGTGCACTGGGCCACTACTGCACTGCTATTATTATTTCATTATTATTGGCTATTTTATATGTACACTGTATATATAATTTATGTAACTATTGACTTTTATTTATTACTATTGGCGCTGCGTATGCATGGCGGTGACAGTGGCTGTGGCGCATGGCGGCGCTTGGCGTAAACCAGATGTGCTGAATGTGTGGGCGTGGCACTGGAATGGCGTGACTGTCAGCATACCACACTCATTATGGGGTACTATCATAGGGCGGAGGTGTTTTGATACATGCTGAACACACATTTATGCCCGACGTAGCAAGTGCGCAAGCTGCGCGTTGCCACCGCTTCTGCACCTGCGTTAGCAAGCCAGCTGACACCATGTACCCCACACGTAACCCCACCCATCTGTGCACCCCTCCACTCTGTGCGGTTGCTCAGACTGCTGAAGCCCCCCGTCCTCACACACTGTTACGCCGTTGCTGTGTCACGTGTCCACTTGCCGCCGGGTGTCCCTGGCGCTCTGCAACTGCCAGCGAGGTGGCAGTGGCCGCGCTGCAGCTGGTGCGCACACTTTGCACGCAGGTGGATGGCAACAAGGCCACTTTTGTAAGGCACGGTGGCGCGCCCGTGGTGGTGTCGGTGCTGCAGCAATCATGTAAGGACAGCGGCGCTGAGGTGAGAAAAAAGAAGTAGAACATGGGGCAAAATATAAATATATATATATACTTCTGAAGTATGCTTCTAGTAGTATACTTGAGGTATACTACGTGTATTCTACTGAAGTACTTCAGTCGAAGTATTTCAAGGGGGTGGTTGCGCCGCTGCTGAGGCAGCGCTTACACACATGCACGTCGTCTCATGTGCGTGCGCATGCGTGTGTTTTCCCCTTGTACGCAGAACACAAGAAGATTGGCATATGGTGTATATACACATGTATATATAGTTGTGCGCGGTACTGTACTGCTGTGCCAGAACAAGCGTGCACCTCGCCTCGTGTGCATGCGCCTGCATGTACATGTACTTTTATCAAACTCCGCTCAGGGGGTTGGAAAGCCCTGTCCACATGGCGTGCATGTGACCGGAAAAGCATGATGAAACATGCTGTCCCCTGTTGCTAGCGAACAAGATGGCAAATGCTCAGCACTGCGCACTCTAATGTAAGCCATATACATAGAGTGTAGAACCGTCAACTGCCATGGCGGACTGCTAGGGTGTGCCGATCAGAGCCCTTGGGGCTGGGGCAGACATGTTGCGGTGCCTTGAGTGGTACTGGAGACTTCACAGGGAGACTTACTGTGGCCCAGTTTAGTCCTGTCAAAGCGCCCGGATTTCGTGGGTTGGTCAGTTACGGAGGTGGACTGTAACCTGGTTCACGTTACAAGTGCCCCAGTAATAACCCATGGCGGCTGCAGGGAACAAGGCGGTGGTCACACAAAGCAAGCCAGGATTGCATTGCGTGTCTAGGAATGCAGGGCGCTGTTTTCCAGGGAACTCTAAGGGCATTGATGGACAGGCTTGACGAGGATGCATACTACTTCAAGTAGTATGTACCCTTATTAAACTCCGCTTAGGGCGCGGAAAGCCCTTTGCACACGGTGCGCGTCGTGGCACGAAAAAGGATCAGACAGGAGCGAAAAGGCTGGCAATGCTCAGCACTGCGTACTCCAGGGGAAGCCTGGAAAATTTGTACCACCACATGTGTTCTGGTGGGCTCGCAGACTTATGCAGTGCTACTGTGTTGCTGCCGTTGAGAGTGCAAGGTGCACCCATGACAGTGCACTGAGTGGACCGCCTTTGTGACCAGCACATGGACACGGTGTGCGTGTGTGTGTGTGTGTGTGCCTATGTGCATACGCGCAGGACCCTGGTGTGCTTGCGGTTGCAGCCTGCGGTGCTGTGAGAGCCGTCACCACAGGTGAGCTGCTGAGCACTGCTGCTGAGCACAGCTGCTGAGTACTGCTGCTGAGCACGGCTGCTGAGCACTGCTGCTGAGCACTGCTGCTGAGCTGCTGCTGCTGCTGCTGCTGCTTGTAAAGCTCGTTTGAAGCCCTGTGGCGTGCGCTTTGTTGGCCGCCAACGCATGCCATTTGTCAGCGAAGTGCAGACTTACAATGGCTTGTCAAAACTTCACAATGTAGCTGCACTACAGGATCGTAGGGTACCATAGTAGTGGTTGATGAATTGCCACACTTCCCGGTATATGGACTGTAACTCAGGTATGTAACTCCCATCTATGGTTGTCGTGAGCCGTTGAAATGCGCATGGGCCAGTGTCCCTATGCAGCTGCATTCCAGTTTGCAGCAGCGCCTGCCGCCTTGTGCGCTCGGCTGCGTGATTTCCTTTCTTTCACTACTCACCCTAGCAGTAGGTAGCAGCACAGCAAACAGCTGGCAGCACAGGGTGAGCCGGAACCGACTAACGCTCAGGAGCGGAGGGGGGAGCGCACAGTCAAAGCTGGGATACCACGAGCAACAAGCAGCCTTGCCGGCATTCCCTGCCACCCACGCACCATTGCCCAGCAGCGTGGGCACAAACTGCAAGAAGCGCCATCCACAGCTTCTATACAGCATGCTACATTAGCCCTATGTCCGGCCAGCACCAAGCTGCTGCTGCTGCTGCTGCTGAGAAGTTCAATGCTGAATTTGAAGAGCCTGACTTCAGCAGCGTCTCGACCCTCGCAGGCGACGACAGGCGGCGCGACATGAGCCGCCAAGCTGCTGCTGCTGCTGCTGCTGCTGCTGACAAAGTTCACTATTGTTAAACTTCAACATTGAACTTGAAGATCCTAACTTCAACAGCGTCTCGACCCCCGCAGGCGACGACCGGCGGCGCGACATGAGCTGCGTGTACGACAACATCAAGCAGCTGCACGCCGCCGCCGCCATACCCGCACTCGTGGCCGTGGGCCGCCGCTTCTGGCCACACGCCGGCGCCGCCGCCGAGCAAGAGCAAACCCAGCAGCCGCCACCACCGAACGCTGCCAGCAGCAGCAGCGGAGCTGATGGGGGCGACGCTGACAGCAGCGGGGCGGGCGAGGACAGTGCAGAAGTTGAAAGTGAAGTTGAAGTTGGTAGTGGCAGCGGCGGCGCGGCGGGTGCGCGGGTGGTCGCGGAGGTGCTGCTGGCGCTGCGGCAGCTGGTGGCGAATGACGAGGCCGTGCGCGCGCTTGCAGACACACATGACGGAGAGGGCCTCGCCCTGGTTCTGGATGTGAGTACTTATTCTTCATACTTCCTGTGTTGAAAATAGAAGTTACTCTCCTTTGTTGAAAGTTGAAGTACGTAGGGTTGAAGTATGGTTATGGTGAATGATGAGGCCGTGCGCGCACTGGCAACCGCGCACGACGGAGAGGGCCTCGCCCTGGTTCTGGATGTGAGTACCTTTCTTGTGACTTGAACTACATGGAGTGGAAGTATGGTGATGGCGAATGATGAGGCGGTGAGCGCGTTGGCGGACGCTCACGGCGGAGAGGGGCTCACAGTGGTTCTGGATGTGAGTACTTCTCAAGTACTTCTTGTTTAAGTTGAGGTACACAGAGTTGAAGTATGATTATGGCGAATGATGAGGCGGTGCGTGCAGTGGCGGACGCGCAGGATGGAGAGCGGCTTGCGCTGGTGCTGGACGCGAGTACTTTTCTTGTAAGTTGAAGTGCATAGAGTTGAAGTATGGTTATGGCGAATGACGGAACAGTGCGCGCACTGGTGGACGCGCACGACGTAGTAGTGAAGTGCTGGTGCAATAGTTGCATGCTGCACGCAATGTTCGGCCCTGTCATCGTGCATTACGTGACAGGTCCGAAGTGTACTGCACTGCACATTGCTGCACATGGGGCGTTGTGGCTCTGCCGACACTGAGGCAAACTACAGGAATACTGAAGCGTGACATTCCCACCCGCCCCCTAGCTGAGCACGCCAAGTGCATGACATGCCACTGGGACCCACTGTGTATGCGCTACTGAAAAAGTGTGTGTCACAACTGAAAATGTGTCGGTCGTAAATCGATACAGTGCCCGCCCAGCCTATACTCGCCAGGCAGCGTTGCAGCTACACGCTCAGTGTCGAAGAGCTGCCCGTCCTCAGTGCTTCTCAGCTCTGGTGGTCGTGTATCGCTTCGAGCAACCACACAATACACACATCACGTGATACATGTAATGCCTACTGTACTACCTGATGGTACGAGATCATGCACTGCACACAACTGCAAACACCCACGGCCACCACGCAGCTCTGACGCCCAACCACCGCCACCACCACCGCCACCGCCGCTGCTCCCACCACGCCCCCGCTGCTCTGCTGCCATTACTGCTGAGCACGTCTGCTGCACAGGCACTGGAGCAGCTGAGCGGGCTGGATGCCAGCAGCAGCGGTAGCGTGCTCAGCAGCAGCGAGGTGGCCACATGCCGTGCGGCTCTGGGCGTGCTGCGCAACGTGTGCGGCAGCGACAAGCACAAGAGCGCGCTGGCGCACGGGCGCGGGCTGGTGCTGCTGCTTCGCGCCATGTCCCGCCACCGCGACAATGCCATGATTCAGGTGAACGCGCACTTAGCATATACTTCAAGTAGCATATGATATACTTGAAGTACATGTACTCTGCTGCTGTGCGCCATGTCCCGCCACCGCGACAATGCCATAATACAGGTGAGGCGCGCGCTTAGCATATGGCATACTTGAAGCACTACTGATCTATTATATACTTCAAGTACTTCAGTATACTTGAACTATGTAGCCTGCTGGAGAGTGAGCGCGTGCGCACACGTAGCAGACATGTGCACGCCTCTGGCAAGCCACTTGACCCAGATCCGCTGACATGTACCGCCCGCCTGCTGCGACCATAGTCTGGTGCTGGAATAGTCGGGCTGGGTGTATCTTGACTTTTTTGTCTGGTTAAATCAGTGTGTGTGTGTGGGGGGGGGGGGCAGATTACTCCCTCTCTCTCTTGAGAGCCAGGTCAACAATTACAACGCTAACCCACCCTAGTCTTTAGCACGGCCAGTCACTTGAGCTCAGTCAGATTTACTTTACTTTTGCAGCCACTCAGCCAGTACATACTACTGTAGTACTACTGTAGTACGATTTTCGTGGCCGACTACTTGGCGAGCAAGCCGGCCGGCATGTGAGACAGCCCATGTGAGACCACCCCCGCACCATGCGTCGGCACCTGTAACCGCTGCCGCTGGTGCCCTCGTGTCCCTGCAGGAGCACGCTGTGGCGGCGCTGGCGCAGATGTGCCTGCGCTCGCCCGCCACCAGCACGCGTATTGTGAGTGAATGTGCGGCCGTGCCGGTCGTGGCAGCGGCAATGAGGCGGCATGCCGCGTCGGTGGCTCTGCAGCGGCAGTGCTGCTTGCTCAGCAGGTGAGCACACACCTCAGTCCCCTGGGACATGGGGCTATGATCCGTTAGAGTAGTGCTCTGGCAACGTGCCAGGCTTCCCTCAGAGTACGCGGTGCTGAGCATTGCCAGCTTTTTCGCTGCCCGTCTGATCCTTTTTCTGGTTGCACGCACCGTGTTCAAAGGGTTTTCCGCGCCCTAAGCGGAGTTTGATAAAAGCGCACACCTCTCACCCAATGTACACATGTGTGTATTACACAAGTCAAGGACACTGACCGGCTCGTGTAGGGGTGGGGGCTGTCTGGTGCTTTCACCAGGTGGACAAATCACCCCACAGGCTTCGGCCTGGCATTTTGCCCCAGCCACG
>JAULBY010050394.1:0-11881 GCA_032358315.1 Ophiocytium majus
CCCATAAACTTCACAGGATCAGTGCCGTCATAGGCTGGTGGCTTCCAGTTATACATCAGCACATCGCCTGGGCGACAATCGCCTGATACACCGAGCAGATACTTGTTGATTTTGACGATTTTCGGCGTGCTGGGCGAAAGGATGCGCTTATCCCCGTCAGTAATTTGGCTATCTGCCCCCAAATAAGCCCCTGAAGGGGTCTGTACGGCGAGAATGGTGGTCATAGGCTCAAGGATACCCAAAAGCCCTCACAAAGCCTGAAATGGTCATTTGCCACGCTCAAAAAAGTTATCAAACTGTGACCATAAATGACCACTTAGGGGCTTGCCTGTATATACAGGTGTGCTATCTTTTACTTATTGAAGAACGAACGGGTCTTCAAGAAACGGATCAGAAAATGACAACAGCAACAAGCAAGTCGCTCAAGAAAGTAATTGCAGGATTTTACACAAATGATGATTTTGAAGTTCTTTACCTTCGTTCATATTGGAGAGTTTCACCTCGCAATGGCGTAGAGGTTGCTCGCTTTGTTGCTCTTGCAGATGCAAAGGCTTATGTTGCAAAGGCAGGTGCATAATGTCAAACACAATCAACATTCAAAATGTAATGGCAAAGATTGCTGAAACTGCACCTGAAGGCGTATCAGTTACTTGGGAATATCCAGGTTATGTTTCACTTATGCTGGAAAATAAAACTGAAATTCTTTTCGGTGACAGTCTTGAATCTGACACTGGATACACTTGGAATGACTTTGACTTTGAAGGCGTAAATCGTTTTTGTGGTGGTTTTGATGACCTTGGCAATCTTGATGCAATTGTTTCTGAGTTTTGGAATCAGACTGCCGAGGTGTTTGCCTAATGACCTACGAAAACACCTGCTACCTATGCACCAAGAAGTTTGATGGCGTTGCCAAAATGTCCGAGTGTTACGAGTGCTTTATTGTCAGAATTGGAGAAACAAAATGAAAATGGATCAGGTTTATGTCAATCGGCGCAGAGTCGCCTTCGGTCTAGTCGTTGCAATCATTGCAATCGGCTTCACATACATCACGCGTGATGTTTGCTATGTTGGCAATATGGAAGGCAATACATTGGGATACGGCTCTTGTTCAAAGATGCTTGATTTGGTGGTGGGCAAATGACACCACACCGCGCAATCCGCGTTCCAGATGACCTGTGGGCAGATATGAAAGAACTCGCAGAGTTGCAAGAAACCAGTGTCACTCAATTACTGATCCGATTGATGCGCGAGGAACTTGAGCGATAAAAGCAAGAAAAAGACCCGCACGACCCCAGGAACGGCTGAGGTGGTGCGGGTCTTGCTTTTACCCTCTAGTGAAGGCAAAGTTTAGGCTTGGTCTGCTCCAATAATAGCGAGTTCGCCAGCAATTGAGATGTAGGCGCAACCATCCACAAAGGAATCAAGGTGGTCAGGCGTTTCAACAAGTCGAGCAATCTTTACTCCGACCATACACAATGCAACTTGAGCTGGTGTCACTTCTTTTTCAAGAATAACTGACCAAATCTTCGCAATGCGCAGATGGTTTTGATAAGGCGTTCCATAGTTTTTGTCACGATCACCGTGAGTCAGGCGGTTTGCCTCTTCAAGTATTTCCCCCCGATACATAATGCCCCCTTAGTCAGTGAATTCAGGCTTGCCAAAACCTACCACGAAAACAGGCAACTTTTTCTCATTGACCTTTTTGAAGGCGCGAATCTTTTGGGCTACTTCGCCACCATTGCGCTCATCTGTGGACTTCTTCTTATCACCAGCGGTATTGCCTTCAATGCACTTAACCCATCCATCGCCAAGACCGACAACGATTCCGATATGTGAAATGCGATCCACGCCGTCACCTGGGAAGTCAAAGAAGACCACATCGCCAACTTCAGGTGTTGCAGTCTCTGCATCCTGCCAACGCTTCATCTTCTTGAAGGCATTTGCGCCAGCAAGGGTTGAAGTGCAGTCAGGCAAAGAAACGCCTACCTTCTTGAAAACCCAGTTGCAGAAAGCGCCACACCAAGCCTGGTTGGTCTTTTGATACTTGGTCTGATTATCGGCAGGGCCTTCGACATAGCCGAGTTCTTCCCTTGCCTTCATTGCAATCTGATTGCGTTGGCTCACTTTTCGCTCTTTTCTACTTTGTCGGACTTTGAAGCCTTGGCAAATGCCTGATTGATTTCATCGCGTGTGAGCTTGCCGTCACCGATATAAAGGCGAGCAAGTTCAACTGCCACATCCATCACCGCAACAATTCCTGCCATTGCAGCAGAAAAGGCTGGTGAGATTTGTACGCTTGAAACCGAGCTGACAATTGCGCCACCTGAGATGAAGCCTGCTGCGCCGATAATGAACACGGCTGCCATTCGCCCCACAATGTCTTTGATGAGATTCATTCTTCATTTCCATTTCTAATCGAGAAAGTGATTGTCCAAACAATAAAAGTGACAATGATTGCGTAGCCAACAACGGTCTTGGCTGATCCTTCAAGAACGACCCAGGCGATGAACATTCCAAGGAGTGTCCACGCTTGGTTGATGAGGTCAGAGAGGAATTTCAAGGGTTTCTCCTATAAGTTGAAGCGCCAGCGACTGCTGCCGCCTGAGTTGCGATTCCCCCTGCAATGATTGCTGAAATGACGACCTTTTCGGATTTCTCTCGAACTTCAGGCGACATATCAGCGCCGATATTGCCCAGGGCGGTAAAGACCTCGCCTGGATCAGAAAAGAGTGCGCCAAGAAGTTCGGCTGGATTTTCTAGCAACTGCAACGCCACCACAACCTCAGCGGTCAAGATGACACCGTTCTCAAGTTCAACAGGTGTTTCAGGTGGTAAAGTTGCCACATCTACATCAACAATTGAAACAGGGGCAGGCGATGGCAAAGGCGTTGGATTTACAGGAACAGGAACTGGTGCGACAGGCGCTGGATCAATGGGTGGCTCAGGATTCTGAGCAGGTGGAGCAGGCTCAACAGGTGGAGCAGGCTGAACAGGTGGAGCAGGTTCAGGTGCAGGGGGCGCAGGCTCAACCGCTGGCGGTTCAGGCTCGACTGGTGGAGCAGGTTCTGGTTCAACTGGCGCAGGTGGAGCAGGTTCAGGTGCAGGTTGTGCAACTGGCTCAGGCGCGGGTTGAGAAATCACAGGGTCAGGGGCAGGCGCTGGCTGAGGCTGCACTGGTGCTGGCTCAGGAACAACGGCGACTGGTTCGCTTACAGTTGGCGCAGGTGTAGGAGATGGCTCTTGAACTGGTGGCACTGGTTGCGGTGTCGTTGTCGGCTCTGATATTGGCGTGGATGTATCTGAAGGCGCAACAATCGTTTGGGTTTCTGAAACTGGTGTTGTCTGAGTATCTGAAGGCTTACTCGCAGTCACTGTTTCAGATTGAGGAATTGGAGGCGCAGTTGGAGTCTCCACAACCACAGTCGGTGTATCTGACACAGTTGCAGTTGAAGAATCAGGAATTGACGGCGCAGGTGGCGCAGTTACAGTCGGAGAATCTTGAACTGAAGGCGCAGTTGGGGTATCAACAACGGTTGGGGTTTCCACAGGTGCAGGAATCGGCGCAACAGTTACAGGCGCAATGCCATTGTAAAAATCAAGTTTTGGATCAGAAAGATTGTTGCTAACAAATACACGGTAATTGCCAGCATATCCGCCTTCACAATATAGGCGTGAGATTTGACCCTTGCCATCAAAGAAGGCTTGAGAGTTATCCCACCCAATTGTGAATGTGCGCTGGTTGCCTTGGCTATCCGCGCAGATTACTTTCACATTGATTGCCTGAGCGCCTTGCGCTTCGGCAGGTAATAAGAGAGTTGTGCCTGCAATGATGAAAAGAATTGAGAGCTTACTTGCCCGCCTGGATTTGAATAAGGATTTCATACATACGATCTTGGCGTTGCTCAAGTCGTTCCAACCTTTCGGAGTTTCGGTTCACGCTATCACGCATTGAACCGCCCCCGTTTGGTTTTAATTCTGCAAGGTAATGCTTAACCAGCCAGCGAACTGCGCCAGCAAAGGCAGAGACTATCACCGTGACTGCAACTGCAACAGTTGCATAATCGGTTGCGTTCATCGAACCAATACCAAAAGCATTGCAACTGTTGAACCAGTTGATGTGATGCCGTAAATCTCATCGCCTGGGTGAATTGTAAAAACAATCTTTTCATTATTATCCACTTTCAAGCCATTGCTTGAAGTTACATCTGAACCGCCTATGTAAGAAACGCCTGATTCAGAGTGAAAATGGATTTCTTGCGCTGAACCATCAACGGGAACAATCAACTGGCGTGTTGTTGTCAGCGTAAAGTGGCGCGAATATGCCAATTGATTCTCCTAAGTCTAGCCCCCCGATGTGGATTAAAGAACGATTGTTGCGGCTTCTTCAGCAGTCAAAGGCTCGCCTGAAATTAACTTAGCGCGAGCTGAAACCTTGAGTGCCTCAAGTGCTTCTTTTTGAGCATCCTCTTCAGCCTTGCGAGTTGCTGCCGCAATCGCATCAAGTTCGCGTTGTTCAATCTCTTGCGCAGTAAGTGCGACATAACGCTCAACGCCAGTTTCCAAATCAACGATGAGGTGCATTGGTGTATTTTCAGTCATTATTCTTCTCCAATGATGATTGTGTGAGTTGGATCAGTGCAGACCCACTGGCAGGTTTCTTCATCAAGTGTTGCAATTTCGTGGCACTTGATAGGGATAAAGGCATCGCGCTCAGAATCAAAGTGCATCCCAATTCCCGCATAATTCTTGCGAATTGTCGCGTTATATGAGGTCTGAACCCAAGTGCCACCAAGTCCGAGGTCATCGGCAAGAAATTCCTGCCCACGATGCTCTTGGGTATCAGGTACAACAAGAACGCGAACAACGGTGTTGTTCTCATCTACTTCAGCAAAATGTGCCATTTATTTTCTCCCTTAAACCATTGCATAACGAATGATAACAATACCTGAACCGCCTGCTCCACCTGCGCCAAATGAAGGTGAGTAATAAGAACCACCACCACCACCACCGCCTGTGTTTGCAGTTCCGTCTTCTCCTGGTGGGGCTTTTCCATCTCCACCGCCACCATATCCGCCAGCAGATGTGTAGTTTCCATCGCTACCACCACCACCGCCACCTGCAAAGTAATAACTTCCAGAAACATTTTCACCAGTTGCAGTTGCAGTTCCCATTGCAGTAATCAGCGAGCTAGTTGCTCCAACTCCACCAACACCACCAAGTGTTGATGAACGAGCATCGCCACCTGCACCACCAGCACCACCGCCACCTGAAGAAACAGGCCAAGAGTTTGTTGTGTTTCCACCCTTATATCCCTGACCTGATGTTCCAGCAGCACCAGTGTTGTTGTAATAAGAAACACCACCACCTGATCCACCAGTGTTTGCATCACTTCCACCACCTGAAGAGCCAGCACCGCCACCAATAGCAGCAGTCAAAGCACCGAATTGAGAGTTGTTGCCATTGTTTCCCTTGATTCCAGTGCTTGCAGTAGATGCACCACCAGCACCAACAGTGCAAGTGTAAGAAGTAGCAGTCAAAGCCTGTGATGTAAATGAAAGCAAACCACCTGCACCGCCACCACCACCGCGTTGGTTAGAACCAGCCGATGCACCACCTGCAACAACAAGCACATCCGCACTCAAAGCCTTTGCTGGCACAAATGCGCCTGTGGTCTTAAATGCGTGATACCAATATGTTCCATCGTTAGCAATCACATCGCCACCTGAAGCAAACGGGGCGGTGACTGGTGTTGTGCCTACGGCCGCTAGGCCGTAAAGGTAGAAGGTTGAATTGGCAGAAATTGTGCCAGCTTCAGGCGTTAAAGTTATTGAAGTGATTGCAGCAGTTCCAGTCCACAAGCCAGCAACCAATAATGTATATGCCGTACTGTAATTATCTTCATTTACTGAATCAATAGATACAGATTTCTGTTGGCTGCCAGTGTAATTTGGAATATACATCTCGCCATTGCCATAAGTGTTTGCAGTTGAGCCGCTTCCGCCTTGCATAATTCCATTGATTGCATTTGTGCCTTGCTGAGAGATGGCATTTGAACCAGTTCCCAAAATGCGCTTGTAACTGTATCCAGTGCTAGAACCGTTGAATGTCGGCCACAATGGAGCGGAACCAGTATCGCTTCCTCTTGCTGAAACGACAACCTTGAGGTCTGTGTAACCAGTCTGAGGGATGTTGCTGAAAGTCACGCTTGCAGCGCCACCATTGCCCACAGTCTGAGTGCCAAGGAGAACATAATTTGCTGGCATTTACTTAGCCCCAATCACTTTGCATATCTAACGATTACGATTCCTGATCCGCCGTTGCCTGATGCAGTTGCTCCACCACTTGAATAATAATGGCCACCTGAGCCAGCACCTGTTCCAAGAGTTCCATTGATAGCAACAGTGTCAGTAGTAGCGGCAGAACCACCACCATTTCCACCAGCACCATTTCCACCAGCACCGTTTCCGCCGCCGCCACCTGCAATGTAATAAGTGCCAGAAACATTGTGACCAATTCCAGTTGCTGCACTCCAAGAAGAATAAGTTGATATTCCTACTCCACCAGCACCGCCAGTTGTTGAACTGAAGTTTGCACCAACACCACCTGCACCACCACCGCCACCAGCGGCGGTTGAAATAGCACCACCAGTACCGCCAGCATATCCTTGGCCTGAAGTACCTGCTAAACCTGGTCGAACTGGTGCATCACCACCACCACCGCCACCACCTGAACCACCTGTTGTTCCAGCAGTTTGTCCTGATGATCCAGCACCACCGCCAACGGATGCAGTAAGTGAAGCAAATTGCGAGTTTCCACCCTGAGTTCCAGGGTTCAAATAAGTTGATTGACCAGCGCCACCTGCACCAACGGTCACTGTGTAACCTGTTGCAGTCAATGATTGGCTTGCGTAGTAAGTAACACCACCAGCACCGCCACCTGCTGCTCGCTGGTTTCCATAAGTCAAAGCACCTGAACCACCACCTGCAACCACCAAAATATCAGCGGTCAAGGATTGTGTTGGCGTGAATGTGCCTGAATTAGCAAAAGCGTGATACCAATACTGTGAGTCAGAGTAGATTGCACCGCCAGTTGCCTTTGCAAGTGCGCCTTCGGCTGCGATGCCGTAGATTGTGAAGGTTGAGCCGACTTCAATTGTTGCCGTTGTGTCAAAATACTTTATTTCAATGGATGTGATTGCCTCAGGTGTTTTGCGCCATAAGCAAGCAAAAGCCTCTGCGCCACCTGTTGAGTTGTAGCGTGTTAAAAATGTTTTATTAGTTGTGGCATTTGAGTAGTTCATAAAGTGCAAAGTAACCATTTGACGGCTACTTGAAGCCTGAGCAGTCGCATCTGCCGTGATGCGTGCTTGAGTTTCGTTGCTTCCACGCCCGGATGTAGCCGTTGATCCGTTGCCAGAAACGCGTGTGAATGAGTAGTTTGAACTCGTGTCACCGTTGAGCCTGCACCATAAAGAAGCGTTTGAAACATTGAGCGAATAGTTAGCAACAACAACAAGGTCAGTGTAACCCTGTGGGATATTGTCTAGGAGAACAGACGAAACTGCGCTTCCAGTAACGGTTGAAGTTTTAAGAGCTACATAAGTGTTTGTTGCCATTTATTTCACCCCATAAAGTGCAAATTGTGAGAATTGGTTAAAGTTTCCGCCGCTTGGAGTTAGCGTAATTGATGTCACTGCACCAATAGAACCCCACATACCTGAAGCCAAACGAATATAGCCACCACCGTTTGAATCAACACCAGTTAATGTGCGGACAGTTTTATTCTTTGTTGTGCTTGCATAGTCCAAAATATCTGTAACCATTGCACCAAAGATTGACCCACTAGATTGATTAGTAATACCTGTCTTAATAAAACCACTGTTAGCGGTTGCGTAAGCTGCAGCCGTAGAACCATCACCCAAAAGTTGATGTGTTGCATAGTTGCTAGAAGTTGCATCATTATTAAATGTAAGTTTGGCTTCGGTATCTCCACCAGAATTTTGAAGAATTCCACGAATCTGAAGATGCTTATACCCTGAAGGGATGCCAGCAAAAGTCACATTGGCAGCACCACCTGAAGGCACTGTTACTGTGGCAATTGAAAAGTAATTGCCTTCAAGAGTATATGCGGGCGCAAAGGATTTCAGCCCTAACGGTGGAAGAGGACTCATATTAAGCGCTCAAATCGCCAATAAGAACCCAAGTATCAGTTGCCTTCTTCCAAAGAGTTGCGCCTGAATACTGACCTGTTAATTTCAGCTTTGAACCTGAAGAATTGATTGTCACGCCTGCTCCACCGACAGTGACCTGACCTGCACCGTATTGAAGCAAGTCAATGCGTGTATTTACTGGAAAAGCAACTGAAGCATTTGTTGGCACTGTGAGTGTAATTGCTGAAGCGTTGGTCAAAGTGACCATCTTGCCAGCATCCCCAAGAACCAAAGTGTAAGTTGTTCCAGTCTGCGCATTTTCAACTGACTGGTTTCCCACTCCATAATCAAAGGCAACTGAAACGCTGCCTGATGTTCCACCACCACTCAAACCTGTCGAGGCAACAACTGCCGTGATGTCACCAGGGTTTGAAACCGATACCCAAGATGATCCATCATAATACTCAGTTGAGTTTGTATCTTTGAGATAAGAGAACATTCCTTCAGCAACAACGCCTGAAAGAGCAGTGGTGCGAGCTGAAGCATCAGCAAACACCATCACAGTTTGTTGCATCAAGTAGCCATCAACCTGAGCAGATGTAAGCACCTGACCAACGGTAAAGTCTCTGTATCCTAGTCCAGCCATTATTGCTCCTTATTTAGTAAGACAATACCGCGTTGGCATTGTCCAGCGTTCCCTGTGAATCTGAGTCCAATATAAACGCCTGAATAAGTGGTTCACTTGTGAAGACCACAGTATTCCACGAACGAGGCGTTATGTCGTGGCTAACGCCCTGACAAAACAGTTCGCGTGTGACCGTTGATCCGCCTGGCATTTGCTTTGTTACATTGAGAAGAGAGAAGATTTCCATTCCAAGGGCAGCGTTGATTCGGTCATTTGCTGCCGCATTTGTATCAAAAAGGTTCAAGGTCATCGAGTCAATGCGGGTGGTCGCGTTCTTGCGAGCATTGAGGAGCATTACCGCCTGGTTGTAGGCTTCCTCATCTGATTGCACCAAAATCCCTGTTCGCTTACCTGAGTGGATGAAATAGGTGTTGATTGAATCTGAATCCTGAACTTGCTGAGCCACGCCCCCAAGCCTTTCAACCACAACATCATTCACAATGAGCTGATCATCGTAGGCAAAGTCAATCTGCGCAAAACCGATTCCTGAGCCTGTATCTGAGAAGTTGTAAGGCGTTGCATCTGCCTTCTTGGATACGGTGTCGCGGGAATAGAAAGTGGCAGTTCCTGTCTTTTGGAAAAAGAAGCCACCAAACTCAGATTGCTCGACTGTCTGAATAGCATCAAGCAAAGAGCGAGAAGTTGCAGGATCGGCTTGCATTGGCGAATCGCCATCATCAATTGCACGCTGCGATGCTGGATAATCTGCCACATCAAGCAAGGCGTTGATTCGAGCGCCAGAGAGTTGCCCTGCGCTAGTGCCAGCAACTGTTGCAATTGCAATGTTATTGAAAAGACGGAAACCATCTACGCATTGCAAAGTGACCGTTGATGTTCCCTCAAAGCCACGCACAAAGTTTGTGTCATAAGAGGTGATATATCCTGAAAAGATAAAATATCGAGTTGTTACCAGGGTGATTTCATCCTGGTAATCAGCCCACACGCGGATTTTACGCAATGGAACAAGTTTGCCGTAATAGGGAGATGCAGTATTTGTGGGCGAAAAATCTCCATTGTCATCGCGCAAGATAATTGTTGCAGAGCCTGCCTCAAACTTGTTCAAGATACGGTTTCGACCACGCTTGGTCTGTACGCGCAAAGCAATGTTTGAAACATCCACCACATCGGCAGCGCTATCGGCAAGAATTGCCTCATCAAGAAATGAGGTGGGATCATCGAGAACAAGGGGATTTCCGAACGCTGGGCCGTTTGCCCAGTCAATGCTCACGCCTAAAACTGGCATTGTCATTTTATAGACCCAAGGCTTCCAGTTGAATAATCTTGCCAGACAATTGGCTTGCAAGGATTCCTTGGCGAACTGTATCAACCAAAGCATCCTTGTCGCCAATAACATTGCCAGCGTTCACATTGACAGTGATTGCAGTTGGGCCGATAAAGCCCGCTGATCCTGGTGTGAGGGTTTGAGCGCCATATTGACTTGTTGGAGTAAATCCTGAGATTGCGCCACTTGTTCGTGCGCCTGAAGTTTCATTGACTGTGAATGAAGAGTCAATTCCAAGCCCCTTGAGGTAATCATCAACGGATTTTGCCGCTGCCTCTGCTGCTGCAAGTGCCGCTTCAGCTTCCTTGATAGCAGTTTCGGCTGCTGCCGTTGCTGCATCTGTTTCAGTGATTGTTGCCTGAACTTCAGGGGAAATTGTTGCTGCGCCTAATTTGGCAAGGTAAAGACCAAGAGCATCCTTTGCCTTATCCCAACCTTTTGCAGCATCTGCACCGAAATCTTTGTCAATGACAATTGAGTTGATTCCAGTTGCATCTTTAATGTATTGAAGAACAAAAGTGGATGACTTACCCCACTTTGAGGCAAGGGTATCCAGCTCAAGTGTTGAAATTTTGTTGTCATTGATGACTGCCAAAATGTCGGCATATCGTTGAGCCTGAACATTGTTGGCAAATTGAGCCTCAAGCAAATCCCACATACCGTTGCCAACTGCCTCGATACCGATTGCCTGTTGCTTGATAAGGTTGAGTCGAGCCGCCTCAAGTTGGATTGGATCAGTTTCTTGAGTTGTCACGCCATATTTGTTCAACTTAGCCAGTACCTGCGCTGCCTTGATTTGTTCAAGATCAGCCTTGGTCAATGCCTTGGTCTTGCCTGTGACCTTATCAATCACAACGCCATTCTTGTTTAAGTCAAGATTGAATTTTTCAATTTCATCACTGACACCGCCAAGGCTGAAATCTAAATCATCAACGGTTGAACCCATCTTATCCATTTGCTTTGTGAGCAAGTAAGTTCCACCAAGAGCCACGCCAACGGTTGCAAGGAAGGCAGCGACACCGCCTGCTGCTGCCGCTACCGATAAACCGCCAGTTGCTGCTGCCTCGGCTGCTGCTGCTCCAAGAGCCGCTGCACGCAGGGCTTTGAAAACATTGACCAGTTTTGTAATCATAGAAATAAAGGCAATGATTTTTGCAGCAACAAAAATTCCAGCAAGAATTGCACCAAGAGCAATGAAAATCTTTGTATTTTTTGCAACAAATTCAAATGTTTTGAAAAGAAGGAATCCAAAGCCAATCACTGCCTTCATTGCTGATTGGAATACGGCAACGAGCTTTGCGCCGTTTGCATCAAGCCATTTTTCAACGGCAGGGATTACCTTTTCGGTGATCATCTTGAAAAGTGATTCAACGGCAGGAAGGAGTGCATAACCAAGAGTTTCCTTGGCGTTATTAAATGAAAGCGAAAGGCGAGCCATTCGACCTTCCAGGGTGTTCGCCTTTGTCGCTGCCGCGCCTGCGAAAGTGTCACCAAGTTTCTGGAAAATTTCATTGGCAGACATTGCCTTGATGCTGACCTTATCAAGACCCTTGATGCCAAGTTTTGAAAGTGCCGTGAAATTCCCATTTGCAGCCTTGGAAAGCGCCGAAACGACTGAATCTAAATCTTTACCCGATCCCGCCGAAACATCCATTGCAAGTGCAAGCAAGGTTTGTGCTGAAGCAACATCACCTGTTGCTGCTGCTAATTGAGCAAGAGCAGGGCGCAACTGGTCATCTGCAATGCCGTATGCGACTTCAAGAGA
>JAULBY010050405.1:0-11877 GCA_032358315.1 Ophiocytium majus
GAAATGGGCGGGGATAGCCCCCGCCCACAATGCTTACCGAATCGTGAGAAGATTAGTCATCCCACTCATCGACGATGCTTGCAAGATCATTGTCAGCGACCTGCGCTTTCGGTGCAGTCTTCTTGGGCGCAACGACAGGCTCTTCAATCTCGTCGGGCTCGACAGCGATGGGCTTTGCCTTGGCCTTCGGCTTCGGCTCTTCCTCAATCTCAATCTTATCCTTGTAAGCGTTGAACGGCTTGGACCCTTTCGGCTCGGCATTCTTCACGCCGTCCGTCTGCGAGACAGTCAAGGTGATTGCCTTAATAGCTTCGGGGCTATCTTTTGCGTCGATAGCCACACGCAGTTCTTTCTCGGCCAAGGGGCGTACAGCTTTGAAGAACAGCTTCGGCCCTTCAGAGTTTTCGTCAAAGGACATCTGCGTCACCACGGCGATAGCCGGAGTGTTGTGGGCTTGCAGGAAGCGAGCGTAGGCTTGCATACCCATCTGGGGGCCCTTGGCTTCGCCAAAGATCGACGTAGCCGGAAGCTGCAGTTGGTAGACCTTATCCAGTTCACCTTCGATAGCCACAGCCAGACGCTGGTTGAAGCGGCAAGCACGGCCCGTGCCCGCGCTAGCGGACCCCTTGATGTTCATCGGGCAAGTAGCGCACTTGTCAGACATACGTTGCGCGGCGGGGACTTCCGGTGCAGGGGCTTGGGTATCAGCACTCCAGCAGGACGGCGGCGCGGCTTTATCGGGGTCGTAAGTACCCTCAAAGTAAGTACGAGAGATACGCGCTGCGTTCAGGATCACGATGTTCATCGAATCATCCTTAGACACAGCAACCTGCTCACCACCAGCATACTGACGGAAACGCCCGCCACGAATGCTGATGCGATTGCCGCCACCACCCACGCTCCCTGCGAGGTTGGTATTCATATCCTGCAAGGATTTCAGCAGGTCAGAGCTGACGAGGCTATTGCCTCCAAAGAGGGTCATCTCACTCACGGTGTTCTCCTAGATTTTTAGACCGATTGGTCGGGGGTTGTGCTCAGTGCGTCATCAATCATCGGGATACGGAAGCGGTAGGTGTTCCCAACTTTGATATAAGTAGTCTTGGGGATGTCCCCATTGCGTATCCACGCACGGATGGTCGAGATGGATACGGTAAAATGCTTCGCCACTTCTTCAATCGTGGAGTAAGGGCTCTTGTCTTGGTCCGTCATGCTTTCCTCACAGATACGGTGTACTCCGCATCCACATTAAGGCCGGGAGGCAGGAGTTCAGGGTTTTGCTCAAGGAACTCCTTCACTGCCGATTGGTTCAGACGCTTTTCAAAGAACTCAGGAAGGCCGTGTTCCATGATAAACTTGTGCATGGACTCCCAGTCGCCAGTCCAATAGCGCGTCTTAACCGTGCGGTAGAAAAGGCCGTGCTGCGTCCTTACGCTCTCCACGCCGTGTTCCTTGCAGTACTCTAGCAGACCTTGCTTAACCTTATCAAGCTGTGCTTGCAGGTCTTTGTCTTGCTCATCAAATGCGGCTTTAATCTCGGCCCGTTTATCGCGGATGCGCGTATAAATCTTGACCATGCTATCGACAGATATTGCCATTTGGTGTTCTCCAGTGGTGGTTTGTTAGTTATAGTGACTAACTTTATGCTAGTCAAGCAGATCAGAGTAGAGGTCGATAAGTTTTGTATGTACGTCAATCTTCTGATCCAGAAGCTGGTACACCCGTGCCTCTACTGGGGAGCCGACCAACTGCACGATTGTGCATTTATTTACTTGGCCCGCACGATGGATACGCGCATTGGCTTGCGCGTAAGTCTCTAGAGATGGGGTTGGACCCCACCACACAATGGTATCGGCAGCGGTCAGCGTGATGCCATGGGCGGACGCCGCAGGCTGCATGACCAGCACCCGAGGGTTGGCTTCGTTTTGGAAGCGGCTGATCGTTGCGCCCCGTTTGTTTGGCGTGATGTCGCCATGGATACACTCGCTGACGATACCCTTCTTGGTCAGGTACTGGCTGATCGTGTCGATGGTGCTGCGAAACAAAGCGAAGATGATGACCTTGCGATCAGTCTCCTCCAGTATCTCCTCCAGCACAGCCAGCCGAGGCGCTGAGTCGAACGTCACCACCTCCTTGTCGTCGGTGTACGCTGCGCCGCAACTGATCTGCAGGAGCTTGCTCACGCCAGCAGCGGCATTGACCGCGGTGATGGTCTCTCCAGCAGCTTGCACCAGCATGCGGTCCTTGAGCAGCTCGTAGTATTTCTTTTGCTGCGGGGTCAGCGGCACTTGGCGCGTCACTGTCACAACGGGCGGCAGGTCAAGGCATTGTTCTTTGGTGAACCGGATCGCTGGCTGCAGGGCTTCGTGCACCTTGTCTTTGGCGTCAGCCTTCGCTGCCCACTTGAACAGCGTCACCTTGTTCATCACCTGATCGCGCCACGCCGTGAAGAACTTGGGCACACCATCGGGGTTGACCAGCTTGGCCAAGCCATACGCATCCACAGGGGACTGTGAGGCCGGGGTGCCCGTCATCATCCACAGGTAGGTGTTGGGTGTCAGGATTGAATTGAGCGCCTTCCAGCGCCGTGTGGTGGGTGTCTTGTAGGCGTTGGCCTCATCCACGATCACCAGATCGAACCGTCCGTCAGCCTTGACTTCTTCTGCGATGAGGTTGAGCCCCTCGTAGTTGGTGATGACGATCTCGTAGTCCCGCTGGATCATCTCTATGCGCCGAGCAGCTTGCGGATGGTGGGCGATGACGGCAGAGCGGTGGATGATGCTGCTGTTGATGTCTCCCATCCATGCGCTGTGCATGATCGACAGGGGGCACAGGATGAGCACACGCCTGACTTTGCCCAGCTTCATCAAGTAGTCCGCTGCCCACAGAGCAGAGAGCGTCTTGCCTGTACCCGGCTCGCTGAACACGAATGCCCTGCGGTACATGGTGAGGAAAGCGCCTGTCTCCATCTGGTGGGCCATCGGCTTGTATCTGCCCGGCCAGTCGTAGCGCCGAGTGATTGGTGAGGGTACGTTTCGTACCCCCAGATTGCGCAGTACCCGCGCCTCATCCAACCCCCAGTAGACAGCAACAGACGCCGAACCATCCTCGTGTGTTTCAACGATCTTGTGTTTGGGGATGATGCTGTACTTGTGAGGGTTGCGTGTGCGTAGGATGAGTGCCTTGTCGTCAACAATTTCCACTGACTTCTCCGTTTATTTTTTTGAGCTTGCGCGATTCTTTGCCACGCTACGCATCCGCAGATTGCCTTTGGCTGAAGTGCCCCCGCTTTTCAGCGGCTTGATGTGGTCAACATCGAGGCCGTCACCTTTGCTGGCTTGGCCGGACTTCTCCATGATGCGCCGGGCCTTGACTCTCTCGCCTCGGTTGGCGATCTGCTCGGGCTTGCCGTGGTATTCGGCGTACTCTTTTTTGTAGTCACGTTTGCTGGATGGTTGTGCCATGGTTGGCTCCTAGTGCTTGGGGTTGAACTCGCAGCCAGTGACTTGACACCAGCCGCACAGTGGGGTTGAGGTGGGGTTCCACACATCGTTTGCAAAGCTGCCTTCGAGCCGCGCTACACGCTCACGGTACTTCCACCAGATCGCTTCGGCTTGGCTGCGCTGCATCTGCATCTTGACCATATCATCCTTGACGATGAACAGCAAGGCGCTGTTGACTTTGCGGATGTGCGGGAAGTGCACGAACACCATGATCGACATGAGCACAAGCTGATCCCGGTCAGGGTACTTGTTGTTGCCCGTCTTCCAGTCACCCACCCACGCTGTCAGGTTGTCGTCGTCGATGATGAGGATGTCGGCAATGCCGCGCACCCACACGTCCTTGGCCTTGAACCCAGTAGGGCGTAGGTCAGCGGTGACGCCCATCTCGTACTCCGCCAGCTTGCGTCCGGGCTTGGCCAACAAGGCGTCCACCACGGGCTGGAACTGCGCGTACTTCTCAGGGATGGGTGTGCCGTCCACGATGTAGTGTTCAATGGCAGCGTGCACGTCCGTGCCGTACCGTGTGGCGTCCGTCTCTTGGAAGGGGTACTTCTTCAAGACCTTGACCTCGTGGTAGCGACGAGCGCAACCCTCGTAATCTTTGAGTGCGCTGTGACTCCATGTGACTTGCTTCATCTGACTGCCTTTGTGTTTTGGTCGATCCATTTAAGGTGCTCGCCCGTCTCTGTGTACTCTTCAATGGGCACCACGCGGATGTCGAGCTCGCCCCCCTCCTTGTGAGTCATTGTCAGCACGCCCACGCCATACAGCATTGCGTTTGCCATCATCTCTGCGAACAGGTCTTCGTCGTTCATTTGAACTCCGCTGTCTGGATGACCTTGGTCAGGCGGTTGGCGAACTCAGTGACGAAGCGCTCGTCGCTGTTGAGCGTGTGCCTGCCCATCTCTTCGAGAATTGCGTGCGTCACCTCGTGCCAGAACGAGTCGAGCACCTGTGTGTCGCTGAACGCTTTGCCAGTGGTGTTGCTCATACGTCCGATCTCGATGCGCCGAGTGCCGTAATGGATACGCGCTGCGTCACGCTTACGCAGCATAGCCTCGACAACTTCGACAGAGTACTTGTGCTTGCCCACACGAATGGTGGTGGGGATTTTGATGGTGCTTGGTTTCATGCTTCTCCTTAGTTTTTTGCTAACCCGTACCTACGGTGAGCGCCACCGTCAGCGTCCAATGGAATGCCCGGCATATATGGCGGCTCCATAGTCATCTGCGCCAAGACCCAAGTCTTCGCGTCCTGCACTTCTGCATCGGGCACCACAACGATCTGTTCGTCGTGCACTGTTCCCGCTACAAAGTACCTCTTTGCAGTTCTCAACATACCATCCGTCATCACGCATCTCGCTACGCCCTGCGTGACGTTGTTGGTAATCTTTCCTGCGTATATCTTAGTACGGTTTTCACCGTACGTCCACTCTTTTTGTTCTTTGCCTGTCTTCTCGTCCTTGACCCGGCGCACGTTCAAGTCAGGGTACAGTAAGCTCATGCCCGATGGGAGGATGATCTCCCCCTTGCGGAAGGTCAGGCACTTGTGCTTGTACTCTTTGCCCTTGTACAGCGACTCCTCAATCAGCGCCCCGCACATATCCCAGAACGCCACAACAGGCGTAGCCGTTGAGCGGTACTTGTCGATGATGGCCTTGGCTGCAAGGCAGTGGATCACCAACTCGCGGGTAGTGCACGTATGGGGGATGGCCTCGAGCTTCTCGACGTTCACTTCCCAGTCGAGAAATTTCTGCGCATGGGCTTGGGTAACACCCAGTTTTTTTGCGAACGCCAAATCGTAACGGACTGGCGGCGCACCAAGAAAGCCGACAAGAAGTTGCGACGCGAACGCAGCCCAACCGAGGCCATAACCGCAGCCCAAGAGCGCACTTTTCGCAGACTGCCGTAGGTCAGGATGCGATTCTTTACTAAGTCCGGGTATGTTAAACATCTGCGAACCGAACGCGGCATAAGGGTCGCCTCCTGACCGGAACACGTCGAGTAGGTCTTCGTAATCCGCAAGCCACGCGAGAACTCGCGGCTCAATCTGCGAGAGATCCCCCACGACGAGCTGGTGACCTTCGGGAGCCATAATCGCTTTGCGTAAGAAGCTGCCTCGCTTGAGGTTTTGCATGTTGATGGCGCTGCCTTTGCTTGCCGTCCAGCGGCCCGATAACGCGCCATAATATGAGAGAGGAACAGGTAGCGCTCCGCGCTGCGAAATGTCGAGGAACCGCTGAGCCCGTGTGCGCTCTGTTGTGGACTTAACCCGAAGACGCGCCTCACAAAGAAGGGCAACATCCTCACGTTCACCGTTGAGAAGCGCTTGGAAGAGGGCATCATTTTTCGCAAGTGCGAACGCTTCTTTCCCGGTAGTCTTACTTGTTTTTGTCGGGGCAGGTACCCCAAGCGTTTCAAGTACGGCAGCAAACTTTGGATTCGACGCGAGCGTAGCTTCTTCCACGCCGAGCTTTTGTAATAGTGCTTCACGTTTTTCTTTCTCTTCAAGGATGGCATCGGACAACATGTTGGGGTCAAGCACAAGGCACGCACGCGTGTACATCTTGAGCGTCATGTCAATGAGGCGCAGCTCTTTGGCCGGATAATTCTTTACCAATCTGGTAAAGATTTCTTCACACAGAAACACATCGTGTGCGCAGTAGTCAGCCAGCTCCTTCTCCATTGCTGGCGTCAGCTCGGTGTATCCGTTGGTGTTGTACACAGCGTTGCCCTTGGGCGGCAGGCCGAAGTCCTGCGCCAGCTTCATCAGTGAGTTACCAACCTCCACGCCGCGTAGAGCACGGCCCATGGACAGAGAATCAAAGATAAAGCATGGGTGCCAGTCATAGCGCCATTCCAATATAGATACATCGAACTGAGCGTTATGTGCAAGAACAGCAGTAGTATCAGGATCGTAGCCAGCCAGAACCTCGCCGAGATCACATCCCCTATACCAAACGGGCGGGGATCGGTCTCCGTACTCGTGGATGCAGGCTCCGAAGGCTTTGAATCTTTCATCGCGGACATACTCCTCTGTTGTCATCTTGCTCAGGGTGAAACCTTCTTTGGTGTCCCAATAGGTCTCGAAGTCGATCGTCAATATGCGGTCGTATGGTGCGCTCAATTAAACATCTCCTTGGGTGGTGCGTCCACGACCAGTGCGTGGGCCATGATCTCTG
Source organism: Ophiocytium majus (assembly GCA_032358315.1). Classification (NCBI taxonomy): domain Eukaryota; class Xanthophyceae; order Mischococcales; family Ophiocytiaceae; genus Ophiocytium; species Ophiocytium majus. Next base: position 6,682 of record JAULBY010050405.1, read on the forward strand.
CTGCATCGCGCAGCATCTCTGCTGCGGCCATGTCGTTGGTGTTCACGCCCAGCAGGGCGGTCACCTCTTGGTTCATACGGAACGCAACCACGGCCATGCCTTTGGCCCCCTCGCCGTAGCACTCGGCCAGCATCGTCAAGATGTGGCCCAACTGGCGGCGCTCATCGGGGGTTATCTTCTCAAGGCGTGCCAGCGCAGCGCGTGACAGCTTGTTCATCTCTTCTTCCATATCACTCATGTCAGCTTCTCCAGTAGTCGTTGTCTCAGTTCGTCCAAGTTGTCTTCGCGTGCCACGAAAGTGAAGCCGCCTGTTTCGGCGATCCACTCAAGCTCGCGCTCTTGCAGGGCAGTGGTCTTGCCCTTGCCTGCCTTGCACTCGATGGCGATGAAGCGCCCATCCACGCAGCCGATGATGTCCGGTATCCCAGCACGGCCAAAGCCGTTGCCCGGGGGCATGAAGTGATACACGTCGAACTCGTTGAGTATCTTGCGTACCGCAGCTTTTACTTTGCTTTCAGGTGTTGCAGCCATCAGTAGCCCCGCACTTCTTTGAGCTTCATCAGGTAGTGCTTGGCCTTGCCTGCGTCATCGCTGCCATCCTTCTTGCCAGCACGCATGCTGTACTTGATGATGTTGCCTTTGAGGAAGCCCTCGAACTCCTCTTCGGAGAGCACGTTCTCCATCACGTCCCATGGCTGCAAAGGCATGTCTTTGTAGTGACTGCCTCCAACTTGAAGATCGCTTGCGGCCAAGCCGTTGAGGCCTGCTGCAAGATTCTCGAACAGCTCCATCTGTGCGTCTGTTGGGATTGGGTTAGTCATTGCGTTCTCCTTGTTTGCGTTTAAGAAAAGTTGCGTCACCGGGGTTGTGCTCGATCGTGCCAGCGTGCACGTTGGCCAGCGGTTGCTCGGATGTGTGGCGTGTGCCGAACTGTCGGTACTTGAGCCCTCCATCGTCGGCAAGCAGTCCCGCTTTGTAGCGGCTTCTGAAGTGTGCGTCAGTGGCAAAGATGCTTGGCCTGTCTTCTTCATGCCATCGGAACGGGGACAGGGGTGGGCGGGGGGTATCGGGTTTCATTACAAAGCAGCCTTTCAGGGGGTCGTATTTAATCATATCCATGATGGGGATGTTCTCGTTCATTGGTTCCCCTCAGTCGTGATGGTTTCGGTGCGGTGGCGTGTGCAGGCTTTGCCGCAGCTCTCGGTGTAGTTGCGGATGGTGTCCACTTGAGCGCCGCAGCGCGTGAAGTAGTGCGTGCCGTTGTCCACGAAGCGGTAGACCTTGCAGCCATCGGCTTCAGACATGAGCTGCGGCACCCGCGCTGCGGCTTTGTATTCCGGGGATGGCTCCGCAACATATTTAAGAAACGAAAACCCCGTAGCTATGATGCCTCCCGCTATTAAAAGAAACACCAGCGTCATGGCCGTGGCTTTGGCCGCATCTTTTATAAAGTCAATCATGTCTTCAATCATGTTTTACTCCTTGGTCTTGGTACATTCTCAGGCACCTCTACGCACATGTAAACGGCAGCGTGTTGGCCGCGTCGGGGTTTAGTCCAGCGGTCTATGTACACGCCCCACACAGTGCGTATGGTGACTCTGATCGATTCGTCCGGGGTGCCCAGTTGCTGTGCGATCTCCTTGACTGTCAGCCCATCGTCTGCTGCAAGCAGGATGTCCCGGATGGCTTGATGCCTGCTCAGCTTCACTCTTGCTCCTCTCGTTGTTTCTTGGCTTCCCAGACCTTGCGGTCAACATTACTCTTGGGCAGCAGATCAAACCGATCGGCTTCAATCAGCGTCAGTTGATCTTCGCTATACCACGCGCTATATCCCGCATCCCCACGCTTTAGGATGTGCAGCGCGTACTGCTTCTCGTGCCTTCCTGCGCCGCCATAGTGCTCTGCATACGTGTACAACACAACGGCCTTGCAGTTGCCTGCGAAGTGGCTCATGTAGGGCGGCATCTCACCGACCTGCACCAAGTCGCCCTTAAAAAACTTCTGTGTCATTCTTGCTCCTTGTTGAGTGCTGCCCACTCTTCATCTGTAATCAAAGGGAGGGGGCTTGGCTCTCGTGCAGCTCGCTCCATGGCGTAGCGCACAGCCAGCATCCGGGCCTTGGCTTCACGCTCGATGCGGTTGAACTCATCGTCTTCAGTGTTCATGTGTTCTTCTCCTTGAGTTTGGCTTCAATGGCTTCAGCGTAACCAAGCGAACTGTGCGTCAACGTAATGTGCAGCAGCGCTTTTCTTTCCTCATCCGTCAGCCCAACCCAAGGGCGCTGTGCTGCGGGTGAAAGGCGGTCGACTGCCTCGTCATAAAGCCGTAACGCTCTTGAAAAGTCTGTTTCTTTTGGCTCCTGCACAGGCGCTGCGGTCTTCGGAAAAAGTCCCGCAAAAGATGTTGGGTGTTCGCTCATGTGTTCTCCTGTGGTGGTGTACAAGTGTGGATGTGGGTCAAGTCTGGTGTGCGTTTGCCGCAGCGTGGGCAAAAGTTGCGTTCCTCTGGCTGTGCCAAGGCTTCTTTGATGGCGGTGATGGCTTCATCCATTTCAACGGACGTTTGCCCGTCAACTCCCTTTTTCATCGCCTCAAGCGCCTGTTTCATTGTTTCTTTGTCAGTCATGCTTTTTCTTCCCTTGCTCTAATGGCTCGAACTACACGCAGTGTCAACTCATGGTTTGCGCCTAGCATTGCAACAAATGCTCTTTCAATAGCGATCTCACGCTCGTCTTCACGCACCAGCTTGGCAAAGCGTTCAAGCCCTTGAACTGTGGCGGGGCCAATTGTCCATCCAGCCTCTCGCGCCATCTCCATGATTTCACGTTTACGCCATGTCATAAGACCTCCTCAAGAATTCGCCACGACTCCAGTTTTTGACCGCTGAACGTGACCTCTACGGGGATGCCAACCATGTCGGCTGCTGTTTGCACTTTGGCCTTGACCATGAGATCGGCGACAAGGCGGCACATATCGCCCCACAATTTGATCTGTTCTTCCTCTGTCCATTTGCAGCGTTCATCGGGCTTGTGTGACCATGTTCCAATGAAGTCGGAAATACCCCAACCGGATGTGCCAAGGCAAACGGTCAAGCCAAACATAGCGCCGTCATAGCCGCCAAGACCAATGTCAAAGCGCTGTATTTTTCCAAGTTCTTTTCTCATGCTTCACTCCTCAGTTTGGTGGGATCGGTTGAGAACTTGGTATCGCCAGTGGCAACCCAGTAGCCCTCGCGGTAGCCCTCGTAGTGGGCAAACCATCTGTTGTTCAGTGCTTCTTCGCTCATGTGATCGACTTTCCCTAGCTTCATGGCCTCGACGTAAGCGTGCTTTCGGTTGGTAGCGTACCTTGCGGCGTCCGTGTGCAGTAGTTCTGCTGGGGTCATTTCTTTTTCTCCATAATTGCGTCAACCACACGGACAACGATCCCTGCAAGCAAGCCAAGACCGACTCCGGTTAGCAACGACACCACATCAATCATCATGCTTCACTCCTCAACGGATACGGGGGGAACGGCCACCCGTTCTCGGGCCATTGTTTGTCAGTCATCTGCGTCCTCTAGTGAATCGTTAATCAGTTGTTGTTTGACAATCTCCAGCACACCGATGACGGTGGACATATAGAGCGTCTCGTCGTACTTGTGGATTTTGTCGAGCAGGTCATCGACCAGCCCTTGCGCCAGTGAGCCTTGATTGAGGTTCATACGTTCCACCCGCCTTTCTTAATGCCAACAGCAAAGCCAAGCCATGCAATCTCAACCCACAACTTTTGGCCTATGCCTACGGCGATGGTCGGCAACAGGAATACCACGTCAGTGCTGAATCTTGTGTAGATCATGCTTCCCTCGCTTTCAACATGGCGTCTGCCAAAGCGTAAGCCTGTGTTGGTATTTCTGAAAATAAACCATCGTTGTCAATTAACGCTTGCATCGCTTTGGCAGCAAAGTAGTCGCGCAGGGTCGTGCCATGTATCTTGTATGCCCTGCCGTTTTCGTCCCAATCCGAAGTTGGGAACGCTGGCCCACCTGTTTCTTTGTTCATCTCTTACTCCTCGCCTCGCGGCACAGTTGTTTGATCTCGGTGCTGATGTCCGGGCTGAACTCAGCCAAGGCACAGTCCATCTTCTTGGCCTCATGCAGGGGCGGGTACATCCAAGCGCACAGGAACACTGCGGCAAGGAACATTGCGCCCATGCAGATCAGCGCCAGTGACTCAAGCAGGTCGTCCATGTCAGGCCCCCTTCGGCCAGCCCAGCTTACTCAGGTCGGCCACCACGTTTGCCAGTGCAGGTAAGTTAGTGGCGGGAGCTTCTGCGGTGGGGAAATACTTCTTGAACTCAGGCAATCGAGTCTCCAGTTGCTTGAGCGTGCCGCACGCATCCACTGCGGTTTTGAGCTTGTACTCGGCCTCACGGCGTGCTTTGTCTTCTTCCTCATAGGGCTTGCTCAGGTCTGCGAGCGTGCTGGCGTTCACATCACCGACTACCATGTCGCTGGTGCCGTAGTCAGCGTAAGCGCTGCCCATGTATTTGGTGCGTAGCGCACCGGGGACCTCTTTGAACACCTTGCGCACGGCGGGACTCATGGCCTTGACGATGGCAGCTTGCAGATCAATGCGGCGCTTTTCTTTGTCGGGCTTGGGTACGTCAGCCATGATGGCGCGGACGATGGCGAGCTTGTCGTATTTAGTTAGTCTCATGATTTAGGCTCCAAACATTTTCTTGAGTTCATTGTGCAACTCAATGGCGTGATACACCGACAACGTGCCAATGATTTTCTTGGGGTCGAAGTCAACGTGACGAGAGATAAACACTGAGGGTTTGGCAGGCTCAGGGCGCTCGATTGGGGGTGTGGGTACAGGTACGGGTTCAACTGCTTGGGCCTTGGCTGCTTTGGCCTTGGCTCTTGCTTCCGCTTTGGATTTCTTCAACGCCTCTTTGCGCATCTTGGGGGTTACGTACACCGACTTGTATTCGTTCTGTGTAACGTACAGCTTCTCGCCATCCCTACGGACTAAGCCCCCCGATGTAAACTGCGTAATGAGCGAGGTGATGGAGGTATCTTTGTGCCCCGATGCAATGAGGCGAGTCCGTGCGTTCAGCCGAGTGATGCCAGGGTTGTCGCGGATAAGCTCAAACGTAATGCGTGAGATGTTGTTTTTTATGCGGTGGTCAATTTTGGGCGCTGCCGATTGCGTGAC
>JAULBY010050416.1:0-11875 GCA_032358315.1 Ophiocytium majus
GTTGTCGGTGGCGCCAAGGCTGTTGGTGAGGATGCGCACCCGCACCCCGCGCGCGATTGCCTCGCGGAAGAGATCCTGGCTGACGTCCGTGGTGACGAGATAAGGCGACTGGATCGTCAGCGAGCGCTGGGCGCCACGGATGAGCCGGATGAGTTCGTCCGTGCTCGCACCGCCACCGCCTAGGCCTTCGTCTCCCGCGTTCTTCCCCGGGGCGTCGGTGACGAAGGTGACACTGTCCGACCATACCAGCGCCCCCGACTCGCGGATGCGCTCGAACGCCACCGGCACGGACGTGATGCGGTCGCGGACCTGCGGCCAAAAGTTGGCGGGATCGCAAGCATAGTCGTGCAGGTAGCGATACGCAGCGGCAGTGTCCGATGGCGCGACGTCCGCGCGCACCAATGTGGCCACCGGGACACTCAGCGAGTCGGACCAGAACTGGTCGAATGAGCGCTGGACGTCGCCAGCCGCCCCGCCGAGCAGGAGCACATCGCGGTCCCGGAAGTTGTACTCGTGGTCGTAGTCGAAGTACTCATCGGCGATGTTGCGACCGCCGGTGATCACGACCTCGCCATCCACAATGAAGGTCTTGTTGTGCATCCGCTGGTTGAAGCCGCGGAAGTCGGTGGAGAGGTTGAACAGCTTGCCCGGCAGGCTCTTCCCGATGTTGGTGGTCGGATTGTACAGCCGGATCTCGAGATTCGGGTGGGCGTCGAGTGCCAGCAGCGCCTCGGCATCGGCCGCGACCATGAAGTCGTCCACCAACAACCGCACGCGCACACCGCGCTCGGCGGCGCGCAGCAAGTAGTCCACCGCGATCAACCCGACATTGTCGGCGGTGAAGATGAAGTACTGCACGTCGATGCTGCGCTCGGCGGCGTCGCTGAGCCAGGCGCGGGCGACCATCGACACGTCGCCTTCTTCCAGCGTGTAGACGCCGGTGCTGGTCTGCATCTGCGCGGCCACCGGCGCGAGATGCTCGGAGAGTTTGGCGCCGGGCGTCTGGATCTGCGCGCAGAAGGCGGGGTCGGCGCTGGCGCGGCGATCGGGCTCCGGCGCACAGGCCGAAACGCAGATGACCGCGGCGCCAGCGATGGCGCGCCGCGCGCTCAGGGACACGTGAAGCCGATGAACGTCGGCGTGCCGTCCTGCACGCAACCGCCGCTGCGAACGAGCGTGCCGGTCGCGGTGGTGTTGGACGGGGTGAAGAGCGTGAGGAGGTTCGCCAACGTGAGCGTCTGCCCACTCGCGACTGTCAGGATGTTCCGCTGGGAGATTGGTCCGTTGATGGTCCCCGTGAAGTCACCGGCGATCGTGCCGAAGTTCTCGATCGAGCCCGCGGTGAAGGTGCGGCCGCCCCCAACGCCGCCCTCGAAGCGCACGATGCCCGTGGCGCCGTTCACGAAGGGCGCGGCGCCAAGCGAGAGCGTGGCCGCGCGCGAGGCATCGATGGAGAAGAGCCGGATGGTCCCGTTGTTGGTGAAGCCGTTGACGATACCCACGCCCGCGCCGGTGGTGGCGTTGCTGCTGCGGACCCAGATCTCGCCTCCGCTGTTCACCGTGAGCGCGCTGTTGACCTGCACCGTACCCTCAAGGATGAGCCGGCCGCTGACGTCGAGGGCCGCCGGGTTGAAGAAGCCGTTGTTCACTCGGAGGGAATCGCCGGCGCCAATCGTGAGTGTGCCGGGCATGGTGACCGTGCCACCGCCGATCGACAGCCGGGGCGCGAAGGTCGCCGGGTCGAGTTGGAAGCTGCTGGTGTTGGTGCTGACGACCGTCGCCGCGCCGCCGACGACAGAGCCCAGCCGCAGGTCCACCGCGCCGTTCGTGAACGTCAGCGTGCGCCCGCTCGCCAGCGTGATGTTGCCCGCTCCCGCCGTGGTGAAGGTCGGTGTCGTGCCGCTCTGCGTGACCGTCAGGTTGGCGAGGGCCACCGCGATGCTGCCGCTATTCACGTGGGCCGCCGACGCACGCGCGAGGGTGAGGGCTTCGTCCACCTGCAGGAGCCCTTGGTTGTCGAGCTGGGCGGCGAGCGTCTTGCCCCCATTGCCTGGCACTGAGCGGATGGTGCCGCCGGTGGCGTTCACCAGCGTCCCGCCGATGGTGAGCGAGTTGCCGAAGAACCCGTCCTGCGTGCGCAGCTCAATCAGCCCGTTGTTGGTGAAGCCACTGGTGATGGACGGCGTCGCGCTGCCCGGACCCGACCGCGCCAGGGACGAGATCACCGACGTGCTCGTCGTGGTCAGCGAGCCGCCGAGGGCCACGTTGCTCTCGAGGATCAGCGTGCCCTCGTTCGCGAGGGTCATGGTTGGCGAGCCGCCGTTGAGGCGGAGCGTGTCGCCCGCCGGAACCGTGAGGGTCCCTGGCACGGTCGTGTTGCCCAGCTCAAACGTCGTCTCGGCGCTGGCGAGGTCGAAGTTCAGCGTCACGTTGTTCGTGACGAGCGAACCGGCTGGGCCACTGAGCGTACCACCGGTGAGCGTGAGCGTGCCGCCGCTCACCACGAGGGAGCGACCGCTCGCCAGCGCGATCAGACCCGCGTTCGTGAAGTTCGGCGTCGTCCCAGTCTGCGTGACCGTGAAGTTGGCGAGGGCGACGTTGATGCTGCCGCTATTCACGTGCGCCGCCGACGCGCGGTTCAGCGTGAGGGCCTCATCCACTTGGAGCAAGCCCTGGTTGTCGAGCTGCGCCGCCAACGTCTTGCCGCCATTGCCCGGCACGCTGCGAATGGTACCGCCACTCGCGTTCAGTAGCGTCCCGCCAACGGTGAGCGAGTTGCCGAAGAACCCGTCCTGCGTGCGTAGCTCGATCAGTCCATTGTTCGTGAAGCCGTTGGTGATCGACGGCGTCGCGCTGCCCGGGCCCGACCGCGCGAGGGACGAGATCACCGACCCCTCGTTCGAGGCGAGCGTGCCGCCGAGCGTCACGTTCGACTCGAGGATCAACGTACCCGAATTCACCAGCGTCATCGTCGGCGAGCCGCCATTCAGACGTAGCGTGTCGCCTGGCGGGATCGTGAACGTCCCCGGCACCGTGGTCGTGCCGAGCTCGAACGTGGTCTCCGCGCTGGCGAGGTCGAAGTTCAGTGTGACACCACTCGTGACCAGCGAGCCGGCCGGCCCGGTGAAGGTGCCGCCAGTGAGGTTGAGTGTCCCGCCGTTGACGACCATCGAGCGGCCACTCGATAGCGTGATGAGGCCGGAGTTGGTGAGGCTCGGTGTCGTGCCGGACTGCGTGACCGTGAAGTTGGCGAGGGCGACGTTGATGCTGCCGCTGTTGACGTGCGCCGCCGACGCGCGGTTCAGCGTGAGGGCCTCATCCACTTGGAGCAAGCCCTGATTGTCGAGCTGCGCGGCCAGCGTCTTGCCCCCGTTGCCGGGCACGCTGCGGATGGTACCGCCACTCGCGTTCACCAGCGTCCCGCCAACGGTGAGCGAGTTGCCGAAGAAGCCGTCCTGAGTGCGAAGCTCAATGAGGCCGTTGTTGATGAATCCGCTGGTGATGGACGGCGTGGCGCTCCCCGGCCCCGAGCGCGCCAGCGAGGAGATGACCGAGCCTGTGTTCGACGTGAGCGTACCGCCGAGCACCACATTGGATTCGAGGATCAGCGTGCCGTCGTTCACCAAGGCCATGGTCGGAGAGCCGCCGTTCAGGCGCAGCGTATCGCCGGCGGGAATCGTGAAGGTGCCGGGGACGGTCGTGGTGCCAAGCTCGAACGTAGTCTCGGCACTCGCGAGGTCGAAGTTGAGCGTCACGTTGTTGGTGACCAGCGAACCGGTCGGGCCGTTGAACGTGCCGCCGGTGAGATTGAGTGTGCCACCGCTCACGACCATGGAGCGACCGGGAGAGAGCGTGATCAGGCCCGGGTTGGTGAAGCTCGGCGTGGTGCCCGTCTGCGTCACTGTGAGGTTGGCCAACGCGACGTTGATGCTACCGCTGTTCACGTGCACCGCCGACGCCCTGTTGAGCGTCAGGGCCTCGTCCACCTGCAGCGTGCCTTGATTGTCGAGCTGCGCTGCCAACGTCTTGCCTCCGTTGCCGGGCACGCTGCGGATGGTGCCGGTCGACGAGTTCACCAGCGTGCCGCCGATTGTCAGCGAGTTGCCGAAGAACCCATCCTGCGTGCGCAGTTCGATGAGCCCGTTGTTGGTAAAGCCGTTGGAGATCAATGGCGTGGCACTGCCTGGGCCAGAGCGCGCGAGCGAGGAGACCACCGAGCCCACGTTTGACGTGAGCGACCCACCGAGGAGCACGTTCGACTCGAGGATCAGCGTCCCATCGTTCACCAACGTCATCGTCGGCGAGCCGCCGTTGAGACGGAGCGTGTCGCCCGCCGCAACCGTGAAGGTCCCTGGCACGGTGGTGTTGCCGAGCTCGAACGTGGTCTCGGCGCTCGCGAGGTCGAAGTTCAGCGTCACGTTGTTCGTCACGAGCGAACCGGCTGGGCCACTCAGCGCGCCGCCGGTGAGCGTAAGCGTCCCACCGTTGACGACCATGGACCGTCCGCTCGCGAGCGAGATCGACCCGGCATTCGTGAAGCTCGGCGTGGTACCGCTCTGCGTCACGGTCAAGTTCGCCAACGCCACGACGATGCTGCCGCTGTTCACGTGCGCCGCCGAGGCGCGGTTCAGCGTAAGGGCCTCGTCCACCTGGAGCAGGCCCTGATTGTCGAGCTGGGCGGCCAGCGTCTTGCCTCCGTTGCCCGGCACGCTGCGAATGGTTCCGCCACTCGCGTTCACCAGCGTCCCGCCGATCGTGAGCGTGTTGCCGAAGAAGCCATCCTGCGTGCGCAACTCGATGAGACCGTTGTTGGTGAAGCCGTTGGTGATGGAGGGCGACGCGGTTCCTGCTCCGGCGCGCGCGAGTGAGCCGATCACCGACGTGCTCGTCGTGGTCAGCGTACCGCCGAGCGAAACGTTGCCCATCAAGATCAAGACGCCATCGTTCTCGATTGTGATGGTCGGGCTGCCATCGAGGAGCCGCAGGGTATCGCCAGCCGGGATACTGAGCGTACCGGCGACGGTCGTCGTGTTGAGTGTCGCCGGCAGGCGCACCCCCGCAGCCGTGATCGCCAGCGAGGTCACGGACGTGGTGATCAAGGTGCCAGACGCACCCTCCACCACGCCCGCCGTCAGGTCGGCCGTGCCGCCGGTGATCCGGAAGCTGCCGCCACTGCCCACGCTGATGGTGCCGGTATTGGTGAAGCTCGGCGCCGTGCCGCTCTGCGTGACCGTCAGGGACTGCGCCGCCGCAATGGAGATCAGCCCGGAGTTCACCTGGGCCGTGCTCGCACGGTTGAGGGTCGTCGGGGTGAACACCGACAGCGACCCGGCGTTGTCGAGCAGTGCCGACAGCGTGCGCGCACCACCGGCGCCCGCCATGCTACTGATCGTTCCCCCGGTCGCATTCTCCAACAGGCCGCCTGTCACCCCGAGCGCCGCACTGAACGCGCCACCAGTGGACGTCAGTTCGATGTTCCCTGCGTTCGTGATTCCCTGTGCAAGCGAGAAGGATGCTGTTCCCACGCCGCTGGCACCCTGCACGCGCAGCATCGCACCGGGAAGGTTCGTCACGCCGCCGTTCCAGCCCGTGGTCCCTTGGAGCACCGCCGTGCCTTGGTTCGTCACGGGAACCATCACGGTGCCGCCAGTCAGGGTCACGAGCCCGGTGTTGACCAACTCGCCCGTGCCATTGATCGTGCCCCCGTTCACCGTGACGCTGCCGGTGGCGCCGACGAACAGCAGTTCCGCGACCGTCAGCGCCCGCGAAGACACGGCGAGCGTCTGCGCGCCCGTGCCGCCGCCAAGGAGGATTGCCCGCACCGAGACGGGACCGTCGAGGGTCACCGCGTAGGTACCGTCCACCGCGATCACGACGGTGTCCGTCGAGATCGGCACGCGTCCAAGGCTCCAGTCGGCAGCGCTGCTCCACACGCCACCCGACGCGTTGATCCAGACGTTCTGCTGGCTGAGGGCGACGATCGTGAACGGCGCGCTGGTCGCATCGCTGAGTCCCGCCGCGCTGGCCACGAGCGTATAGCCCGCGCCGGCCGCGCTCAGCGTGAGATCGCTGAACGTCGCCACACCGGCGACGGCGCTGACCGTCACCGTGCCGCCAAGTGTTCCGCCACCCGGGTTGCTCCCGATCGCCATACTGACGCTGCCCGTGAAGCCGGTCGCCAGGTTCCCACCGGCGTCGCGCGCCTCGACGGTGACCGCCGGCGCGAGGACGCTCCCCTCGGTGGCCGCCGACGGCTGCTGCGAGAAGACCAACTCCGTGGCGCTGCCGGCCGAGATCGTGAACTCGTCGCTGGTGACCGCCTCGAATCCCTCGGCCGAGGCGACCAGGCGATAGCCGGCCGCGGCGATGTCGAGGGTGAGGTCGCTAAAGTGCGCGACACCATTCACCGCCTCCACGACGAGCGTGCCGCCGAGTATGGCCCCGCCCGGATTCGCGGCCAGTGCGACCGTGACATTCCCAGCGAACTCCGTGCGCAACCGTCCGAGACCGTCTTCCACGCGGACGCTGACCGGCGCGAGGGGAACCCCGGCGGCGGCGCCCGCGGGACCCGCCTGGTACTGGAGCCGGCCAAGGGCACTCACGCCATTCTCATAGAGCGACGTCACCAACGCCGTCGGAATCGCCCCGCGCCAGATGCGGACTTCGTCGAGCTCGCCGTCGAGGTACTCGAGATTGTCGGAATGCTGGCGGCCCAGGCGGGTGCCGCTACCCAGCGTCGACGAGGTGATGGCCTGCGGCAGTGTGGCCCGGAGCACGCCGTCCACATACAGGGCACTGCTGTTGGCGACCGCATCCACCGTCACCACGAAGTGGTGGTAGCGGCCATCGATGGCTGGCGTCGGGAAGCCCGTGTTCAACCACGAATCGCCCACCCGGATGAATCCGTTGGGGTCGTGCCCGATGAAGAACGCCTGCCCCAGCGTGCCCTGCGAGATGTACTCCGCCCAGAACGACAACGCCGTGCGGTTGCGGACGAAGAGCGAGACGGAGTAGCTGCCCGTGGTCGGGATGAGATGCGCCGGGAGCTGCGCGTAGCCGGTTGCGCCGTCGAGTGTGAGTGCACCGCCCACCACGGCAGCGCCGCCGACGAGCGCACCGTTGGCACCACCGATCGGATCGTTGAGGTCTCCGTTGATGGGGTACGCGTGCAGCAGTTCGAAGTTCGGCGCGTTGGCGACGAACGTCCGTGGCGAGCCGGTGAGGCCGGCCGCGCTGGCGGAGACGGTCTGCATACCCAGGCCATTGCCAAGCGTCCACTCGGTCGCAGCATCGCCGTTGCCGTCAGTGGTCACCACGAGCTGGGACAGCGATCCTCCGCCCGTCTCCACGGCGAACGTGACGTCCACGCCGTCAAGCGGAAGTCCATCGCTGGCGAGGACGCGCGCCACCAGGGGGGACGCCAGCGCGGTGTTGAACGCGCCAGTCTGCCCGTTGCCGCTCGCGATCTGCAGCGCCTGCGGCCTCGGCAGCACTTCGAGAAACACGGTGTCGGCCGCGCCATTGAGCAACTGCGCCACGATGAGCGCCGGCCCGCGGGCCGCGAGCGTGTTGCCTGCACCGGCCGTCAACGCCGTGATGGATGCGCGCGTGGGCGTCGCCGAGCGCCAGCCTATCGGAGCGTTCCCCACCGGTTGCCCTTGCCCGTCGAGCGCGACGGCGGTGTAGGTGAAGGGCAGTCCGGCGAGCAGCGTATCGCGCTGCGGTGTGATGACGACGGTGGTCGCCTCGGATCCCGGACCCACGAACACGGGTGTGAGCACGGGCGGCGGCGGCGGTTCCTGCCCGCGGACCGTCGGCACGACCACCACTGGTGAGGGGCCGGCGCGAAACACCGTGTCGCCCACGGCGTTCACGTACGCCAGCGAGAGATCCATCAGCTCGCCGCTCGCTGGCGCGCTGGGTGAGAGCGGCACCGAGAAGGACAGCGGCACTTCCGTCGCGTTGGCGGGGAAATCCACCACCCGGTCGATCACCACGCGCCCGTCCACCGTCACGAGCAGCACGCGCACCTTGGTGAAGGGCACGAGTTGGCTCGCCTCGCCCGCTTCGAGGCCGGCGTTCGGAAAACGCACGTCGAAGGTGAAGCCATGCATCACGCGCGCGTCGCTCGGTCCGGTAATCTCGCGCCCACAACTGATGGTCGCGAGGAGGACAGCGGCTCCAAGTAGGAGCGCGCGGCGGACGACGGAGCGAGCGGGACGGGTCACGGGAATCCTGGACGGCGAAGCGGGGTGTACTCGACCGGCGAGCGCGTTCTTCTATTGAATGTGCGACTCCGCGCGGGAGCGCGGCAAGTCGCCGCACTGCCGCGCCGAGTGACCGACATCACATCAGATCGCGAAGCAGTAGAACAGCCCGTTGCCGCCAGTGCCCTGCAGATTCTGCTGGCTGCAGCCGCGCGATCCGTGCGCCGAGTTCCACGACGTCGGCCGCGCACCGCCACCCTGCTTGTCGTGGTGGCCCACGAGCGCGCTGCCTTCGCCGCTGCTGGTCCAGTTCGCGCAGGTGGTGTCGGTCGTGTCACTGGAGGCCGTGCCGTCCGGCATCGAGCCCGTGAGGATATCGTGCATGTTCGGCGTATCGCCGCGGCCATTCACCATCGCGCCGGTCTCGGAGAGGCTCCCGTCCTTGCCGAGCCCGTTCGATTCGCCGTGCAGCGCGGCAAGATCCTGCGCGACCATCACACCCTTAGCGTTGTACCACGGACCGGTGCCGATGCGATCGCGCGCGTTCACGGCGGTGCCGCCGTTGCGCGCGACCGTGCTGAGGTACGCGCGCCAGGCACGGTCGCGGATTCCCGCCTGCTCGGCGAGGCGCGCGCAGTGCCGGTCCGCGCCCTCGAGGCCGCCGAGCGCGGCGCCATTGCCGGGCCCAGCCGAGGTGATGAAGAAGCTCATCGTGGCGTGGGCCTGCGGCGCGGATGAGGGCGCGCCGAGCACCAGCGTGCTGGCGACGAGGAGGAACGGGCGATGGAGACGCATGGCACTTCCTGTGAAAGGGGACACGAGAATGTCCCGCCCGGGGCGCTCAGCGGCAAGCGCGGCGCGATTAACGGGCGCCGCGAATCGGGCGTCCGCTTAGGGAATGCCTGTCGTCCTGGCACCCGTGCACGTACAATCTCAGCAACCCGCTGCGGAGCTCGTCCGATGTTCCTGCGCTCACTCGCCCTTCTCCTCATTCCCGCGCTGGGGGCCCTCGCCCAAGGGCACGCCTCGCACGCCGACGCGCCGTCAGCCGCCGGATCCCGCCTTGGCACCATCCGGTTCCCGAACTCTGGCGCTCCCGCCGCCCAGCGCGACTTCATTCGTGGCGTCCTCCTGATGCACAGCTTTGAGTACGACGCGGCGGGTGAAGCATTCCGGGCCGCGCAGGCGGCGGATCCCGGTTTCGCGCTGGCGTATTGGGGCGAAGCACTGAGCTACACCCATCCCATCTGGAACCAGCAGGACCTCGCGGCCGCACGTACCGTGCTCGCCCGGCTCGCCCCCACTCGTGAAGCGCGCGCCGCGAAGGCGGGCTCGCCGCGTGAGCGCGCGTGGCTCGAGACGGTTGAGATCCTGTACGGTGAGGGCGGCAAGGCGCAGCGCGATACGCTCTACGAGCAAGCGATGGCGCTGCTCGCCGCGACGCATCCCGACAACGAGTCCGCCACCTTCCATGCGCTCGCCATCATGGGCTTGAGCCAAGGGGTGCGCAACGTGGATTCGTATATGCGTGCCGGGGCGATCGCCTTGCGCGTCTTCCAACGCAATCCCGACCACCCGGGCGCCGCGCACTATGTGATCCACGCCTTCGACGATCCGACGCACGCCGTGCTCGGGCTCGATGCCGCGAACGCCTACTCGACGATTGCCCCGGGCGCGGCCCACGCCCAGCACATGACCACGCACATCTACCTCGCGCTCGGCATGTGGGACGGCGTGATCTCGCAAAATGTCCTCGCCAGCGGGCCCGATCGCAGTCGCTGGCAGGCGGGGCACTACACCTACTGGCTGCACTACGGCCTGCTGCAGGCCGGCCGTACGGACGAAGCCGTGGCGCTGCTCGATACGCTGCGGGCGCACGCGGGGGCCAACGCGCCAGCACCACGTCGCGCCGCGCTCGCCCAGGCGCGCGCACACCAGATCATCTCCGGCGAGCGCTGGAACGATCCGTCGCTACAGTGGACGCTGCGCACCGAGGACATCTTCCCCAACGCCCGCGCCGGCGATGCCTTCGCGCGTGGCTATGCGGCCATTCGTCGCGGCGATCTCGCTACCGCAGCGTCGGTGCTGGCGTCGGTGCAAGGATTGACGTCACCGGGTGGCCAGGCCGTGCCACGGCTCATCGTGCGCGAGCTCGAGGCGGCGCTCACGAGAGCGCGTGGCGACAAGGTCAACGCCGAGCGGATGCTGCGCGAGCTGAGCGCGGAGCTGGCCACGTTGCCGATGGAGTTCGGTCCGCCGGATTTCGTGAAACCGCCGCTGGAGTTGTTGGCGGAATGGCTGCGCGAGGATGGTCGGGCCGACGACGCGCGCCGCGCGCTGGCCCGAGATTGTCTTGTCCATCATCTCGAAATGCATCATGTAATGACTGGGAGGCGCCTTGTGGCACTCGGAACAACTGGTCGATTTTGGGCTCGGATGGAGAAACCCCGCAATCTTCCAGCTGGCAGTGACGTGACAACTCGCGCAATCCGACCCGAACAGCCCTTGGTGCTTGTCGCGCGTCGCGTGGCAGGATTGACAGTCCAGCGGCACCGGACGGCCAGCCGTGCGGTTCGCGATTTTCTGCAGGACGTCATGGTCCACCCGAATGGGGCGCACTTGCCTGCCTTGATGCTCGACATGGCAGCCGATGCATTCTCCGACATTCGCATGGAACGCCGTGGCCGGCTTGCTCAGCAGCTCGGGCGAAAAGGCATGGCAGGTGAGGCACTTGGCGGCCGTGATGCCCTGGTTGGGCACGTGGCAGCTTTCACACTTGCCTTCGAGGAACGCGTGGGCGCCCGACAGCGGCCCGGGGCTCGCCGCCGAGCCCCAGATGGGCAGGGCGGAGCTGCCGGAGCGATAGAGCGTCGCCGGCACCATGATCGCAGCCAGGATTCCGAGGATGGCCAGGACCAGGTAAATCGTGCCTGCGCGCTTCATCGCAGCCACCGCAACCCGTAATAGAACCCGCTCCAGATATGCAGCGCGAGAAGCGCATACATCACAATCGCTGCCACAACGTGCAGGACAACCCACCGATTGAGAGTACGCTTGATCGTCTCGCGCGTCGTGATTGCGACCTCGAGATCCGATATCGCGCCGAGCAGCCGATCCAGGGGCAATCCCGATGGATCAACCACCGGTTGCGCCGTCAAGCCGCCGGCGGCTGCCGCGATTACGTCGTAACGGTCGCGAAGAAGTTTGAGCTCTTTCTGCTGCGACCGCATATCCTCGCCAAGCTGGACGAGATAATAGCGGCCCACGAACCCGCTCGACACGACGGCCAGCATCGCCACGACAAGCGTGATGCCAAGCGGACTGTCGAACTTGTGCCCTGAATGGATGATGCCGAGCAGTGCGCCAACCGTGCCCGCATAGACATGGAAGCTGAGCAGCCCGCCGATCGAGACCCACGCCTTGGCCCGCTCCTTGACCCAGGCTTGGCGCTTCATGGCCGTATAGGACAGCAGCAACACAAACAGCGTCGCGGCCGCGATCCCGAACATGCTTCCGGTAAGACTGCCGGCGAACCTAGGCGCACGGTGGAGAAGAAAGGCCGGGACGAGCAGTGCGAGGGCGCTGAGGAGTGCTCCGACGGTGACCTTCTCGGTTTGGGTCATGTCACGCTTCCACGATCAGATCGCGGGCTGACTTGGCCTGGCAGG
>JAULBY010050427.1:0-11872 GCA_032358315.1 Ophiocytium majus
GAGGCGAGCGGGGCGTCCGAGTGGGCAGGCTGGCCCGCCATAGGATATACCGCCGTCTGGAGTCCCTACCTCATGCTATGGTGGCTACACTGCACCAGATCTGCTTGAATGCTCGCAACTGCGGCGCTCAAATTACAACTGCATGGAAGCCTCAGTCTTAGCCTAGTGCACACATGCACACGCATTCGGTTGGCCAAGGCGTGCTACGGCGCACTTGCGATTTAGTGTGCTTCAATTTCAGTGCGGTATGCACTGCTGGCAGTAACGGTTTAGTACAGGGTCCTGTCACAGACCACATGTTACATAAATCGATATACCAATGCCAAATTTGGCTGCGAGTCAGTGCCGGTCTTGTTTTGGTGCGGGGTGCCGGGGCGTGACACTACCGCGCACTAAATCGTGAGTGCACTGTTACTACTTCAGTACATATATTACAGTATGATAATCGTACTTGGCATTCACTAGGTGAACATAACTGAGCGGCGTTTCAAGTACTGTGCACGGCGTATAATGGAAATGTGTACACTTTGACCCAGGTGTGCCCTCAACCATACAACACTGCACCAGGTTTGCTTGGGTAAAGGCGTCGACTTGCCAAGTGCCGCAGTGTCACTGCGGTGCGCAAATTGCATTGGAGCCTTAGGGTACCAGTGCACACATACGTACCAACACAGGTTGAGGCGCCCTCCTGGGACGGCGCCGCCGAACACAGCTCCTCCGGAACACTTTGGACTTTCCCGCGTAGCTTCATGACGTCGTCACTGGTGTCAATGTTGGTGGGCGTGCTGTTCCCCTTACACCCTTCACTTTTGGTGCCATCGCACGCTGCAGCCGTACACAAAGCGGGGTAAAACAGGAGCGGCCGCAGAAAAGCAAGTTGAAAAAAAACACTTCAGCGTCTGATGCCACTTCAGCATTAAAAAAATAAAATCGCAGAGAGCTCAAGTGAACATGTGAAGCCCCAGTTCAAACAACTGTTTTGTCGTACTACTACTACTGGTAGTACTAGGCGGTGCCACGCAGCCACTCAGTCTGGCAGCACGGTGACTGCCGGCAGACTGAGTGTGTAGGAGAGTGCATGACTGGTACCACCATGATCTTCTGATAAAACGATTTGCAGATTACCAGGTGTATGGCTAAAGGACCAGCTGCAAACAGTTACTGCAGCGTTTAAGCCTGGGCCAGTGCAGATGGCACATGTATGTAATACTACAGTAGTACTGCCAGCAATGCGCTGGCACTTGTGCTACCGTGTGACAGTATGCAGCTGGGCAGCAGGGTGCGCTGACCCTTGTAGATCTGCCATCGACTGCTGCTGTAACAGTGGTAACACAGCTGCTTCAAACGAGCGTAAAGCCAGCATGCATTAAAAAAAATTCAAGACGAGACATGCCACACATTCCACATCTGCCACATGACATGACTGACTGCAACCGAGCCCGTCGCTCTGACAGTGTGTGGCATTGTTACCTGCGCATGTGTTGGGTGTGCCATCCCTGGGCAGATAGCAGCACTGTGTGCAGGCGTCCGGTGCGGAGTCCGACTCGGTGTTGCACTCGGTGCCCGGCGCCAGGCAGTCTGCAGTGGGCAACGCCCGTGATTGGTCGAGGGCACCACCAGAGCACAGCAGTCGCAGGCGGTCAGCACACGACAAGCGCAGGCCGCTGCCAGCGAAATCGATCTACCAGCATGACATCGTGCCCTGCCGCGACACTCTAGGGCATGCGAATGAAGGGCTTCAGGTTGCAAGTCCGCTTATTGATAACGTACCACTTGCATGTATTGTTACCAGTATCTATATATCACTTCGAAGTATGCTTAAAAATATTGTATACTTCAGAGAGAAGTGTACATGTACTTGAAACACTATTACTTGGTATGCCATCAGTGATACTTCTGTAGTCAACTTCGATGGAAGTACATACTTGTAGTATACTGCAAGTGAAGTTAAGTCTGCCCTTTATCACATGATACTGATCAGGCAGGAAATCCAATGATGACGCATCGGGAACCGTGCCTATAGGATATAGTGTCTCCTATCCCCCCCCAGCCCAGCCACAACCGTTGTGTGACATCATGAGCGCCGTCATCCTCAACAAAAACAGCACCAACAGGTGAGTCAGAGGTGCACAATTACTCCAAGGAGTGGGACCGTAAATCACACAACATACACAAATGCTACATGGTTCAATGAGGTATCAAAGGCATTGTGCTTGTGCATTCATTTGGCATGACATTGTGGCACAGGCCCTGGCAGGCGCAAACTCACCGTCAATGATAAAGCAGGTATCAATGCGCCACAAGTTGTCCGCATTGTGAGATCCATCAGTGTATGTCTCCATGTCTTTTTCCATTATTGACAGCCTCTGCTTGGACCACCAGCCGGTGTAAAGATCGGGAATGGCAGCTGAGTTGGTGCAGCCCTGTGCTCTCCACGTTTGCTGGAGACAGTGCACGTCGGTCACAACCTTGTCCCCGGTTTTGAACTGCTTACACCAGTCTGCAGCGCAAACATAAATGTCAAGTCATCGAGAAACAGCTGAGCTGGCGCAGGACAAGCACCCGAGTGCACAGTCGCACAACAACCACTGTCACACAGTGGCAGGCACTGAGTGGATCATGATGTGCGCAAACACACTTGTGGCTGCCTAATGGCAGCACCAGCAAACCTAAGATGCAATGTATGTATTGATTCAGAAGTCGGCTTAAAGCACATGTATACTGCTACGTCACTGCTACGTCGTACGTAAAAGGAGTACCGGTATAGTATAGCAATATGCCACTAGCCTAAAGCTAAAAGACCAGCTGCCAACCACAGGGCAGCGACGGTCACCCTGGATGTCGGTGCAAGTAGCATGGGCTGTTACCAGTGTGCGCATAACTTGAGCAACTTGAAGATGACTGACTCGGAGCTGTGATCATCCTGCCACTCAGCTCCAAGTTGAACTGCTAGTAGTACCCTACTTAAGCCCTTGCACATGATGAGTAATCATCAATGAATGGGGCGCAAGAATACGCTGCTGCAGTATTTTCTAAGACGGCCGGTCTGGCTGTAACACCCCGCTCAGGCTGCTGTTGTGGATCTACTACTACTAGATTCTACCGTAACGCCAGCCATGCCGCCTGACCCAGCCAGGGCAGGGCAGCCATGGTGCCACGTGTACAGCAGCAGCTTGCACAATTTAATAATATATAACTTGGCAACTTGAAGTTCACAACAGATGTATCGCAGGAAGTGGAAGTGCCTTAGAAACTCGAGGTGCCAGGTTCTGCTCAGGAATGGCACAGGCAGTGTGGCACACATCAGAGTGGGATGAGACAGCACTACTAGTAGTAGTAACTACCCGTATAGTGCTTTGCTCATTTACTGTACCCTAGCCACAGCCTGAGGCCTGTAATTAAGTATGTATCTGACTTCAGTGGTATGAGCATAGTGCAATCGCCTGCCTAAAGACTGAGTAATTAACACTTTGACATTGTTGCAACTAAGTAACCCAACAGCTGCAGCATGCAGGTTGGGCGATACTACGGTTGTACTTAGTAACTAGGTACTACCAGTGGTAGAGGGTGGTGCACAGTCTGCGTTGACAGTCACTGCATTGGCTGCTGTGCTGGCCTTCGCCATGCGGTATCGGTATGCGCAGCACGTGGTGGCGCTGGCCTATGCACACACTGAACCGTGACCGTGACTCATCCGCAAGGCTTGGCCATGCTCGCAGCAAAATCGTTGCTGTAGACACTGTGACAGCTGCAGCACACAACAGCCTCCGAAACTCGCTTGTACGCACCTGGCGATGCTGCCCCGTAGCAATTTTTCTTTTGCTCTTTGGTGGCATCAGCCCTTGCGTACAGCTTCATGTCCGCCACAACGGTTTTGAGGTCCACTTCTGTCCAGTAGCCAACGTAGTCATCGGGTATGTAGCTCTCTTCGCAGCCCAGCTCAGTCCACACATCTTGGAGGCAGGCAACGCTGACTCCGACCGTCTCCGGGAAGAAGTCACGGCAAGCACCTGCAGTACAGCGCAGACGCGTTGTCAAGGAGCAGAGTCTACTGCCACTGTCATCATCTTGTTCACTGAGTACTCCATGCATATTATTACGTGAGCCCTACTGTGGCACCACGTGCCACAGTGTTGGAGCTGGTTCTGAATCACAGGTTCACGGCAACAAGAAATGCCATTGGGTGTGGTGCCTTCACTATTAGAGTATGCGCATGCATGTGTGCATTGGCCACCTGTTGTAACGGCCAGTACAACATGCACGCAAACGGTGACTGCGTACAGCAACACATGCACAGCTCCAAACTGTGTGCTTGCGCCCCCGACAACAAAGCTCTGAAAGCTCAAAAATCACAGATGATTATCATATACTTCTTGAAGTACTTCGAAGTATGTACTACTGTAACAGTAACTGTACAAGATCAGAGAGAAGGGCTGCCAAGCGGCGACGGCAGTACACACTCAGCGCCGCTGACAGCGGCAGTGTGACATAGACGTTGGCACTCTTGAAACAACATATTCAGCAGTTGTGGATGTTGGGGAACGCGCTGACAGCTGCATTCAGCTGGTGGGCGAAGCGCCACTTGTGCACGAGATGAGTTCAATGCTAGCCTGCAGAGGCAGTAAATAAGTAAAAGTAGTACAGTGTGCAAAAAGACATGTACCATACCATATACATGTGCATCAGTACTCACCTGTTGTAAGCGCCTTCAGGCAGGCATTTGCTGAACACTGGCCCGTGTATGTGTAGCAGCAGTCCCCCGCAGGACAGTCAGAATCCATTGTGCAAGAACCTGCAAGGCACACCAGCAGTTCCACATGGCATGCAGCTTGAGTGCTCGCTTCTTGGGGGATCGCGGGAGCGAGCACGTGCCACAGAGGGCTTGCCATCACGTGACGCATGCGGTAATGTCACGGCCGCTTGACGACGGGCTGCCGCGGCGGCCGCGGCATTGCAGCTGCCCGTTCAGTCAGCAACCTTCAAGTTGCCCACAGCAGTGGCACACAGTATTTCAACCAAGCACTCTACACCAGTTCACGAAGTGCAGGACCTCACCTGTAGCAGTTGCTGCAGTGGATGCCATCAGTGACTCGGGACAAGCTGTAGTGCTGCATGTGTTTGTGGCCTCGTCACAGCACTCCCCAAGCGCACAGGTCGTGGACTCCTCGGAGCCACAGGCTGCACCATGCGGCAAACACGTGCGCATAGCAGGGGACACAGACTGAGTGGGACAGCCACAAAATGTATGAGCATACTGGTGCCACACTCAGTCTGGCAGCATGCTGCCACGTTTTACACACATGAAACCAGCAAATCACTCATGGAGCCTGTCAGTGAGGGCGTCAAGGCAAAGGCCGTGTACATGCACGGAGGCCTGGCCCAGCTGGAGGCATTGCCAAGCACACTGCGCTAATCATACTTCAAGTATCATGGAAGTGCACAAGGGCCCAGCACCAAGTGGAACACCTGCACATCACTCTGCTGAGGCTCACTGTGTGTGCAGGTGGCAGCGAGATTTGACAATATAATACTCTGTCAGACAATAACAGATCGACACCACTGCACTTTTCACATCGGTCACTTCCCCTGTGGCTGTCGCTGCCTGCACACTCTCCTGCAGGGCTGGGCAACTTGAACCTGCTGCCACTGGGGGTGGTGTGTGACAGTTGCAAGACAGCTTAGTTCAACACGTAAAAAAGTGGCAAAAGGGGCACTGACGCCATTCTACGGGGGGGGGTGCTGCAAAGGCGTGCCACCGCACTCACTGGTGGTAGGTATAGGGGCACGGGACGTTCCCCCACTGGCAGCCCCACAGGTCGGAACCCCTTCACTGTTGCTGATAACCTCCTTAGGGCATGGGTCCCCCTCTGAGGTGGTGACACATGTCGGGTCACCACCATCCGTGTAGCTGATGGAGTCGGCCGGGCATGGTTCCCCGTGGCCATCCAGCATGCAAGCGGGTGTGCCGTTCCCGTGAAAGACCACTGAGTCAGCGGGGCTGAGGGAACATGGCGGCAGTCACAGAAGACGCACGTGCGCGTGCAAACAAGACACTTTAACGTCAGTTGCATACAACAATCATTGATGCTGCGGTGCCAGCGGGGCACTGCAGCTTTTTGGCACCGCGTGTGCTGCTAGGCTAAGCATGTACACCGGTCGGCCGCCAAGTCTTGCACGTGTCGTTGAATGCACCTCCCCATTTTCCTGGGGTGTAGCACCAAATTTGAAAGTGGGTTTCATGCCAGGGCAGCATGGGCAGGACCACTTGAAAGCTCAACACGACAACCCAAGACTCTGAGGAATATGGAATATGCGCAACAGCACAGCTCATCTGCAAGTGAGCCTACGCTTCATGTCATCACGCTGTTATCACTCCCTCACCAGATAACCTCAGTGCCACTGGCACTACCAGTGCCAGGTGCAGATTCTGAACTCGCCGGCGTGTATGTCACACAAATGGGGTTACCTGCACGATTATGGAAGCACACGCATGTGGCAGAATGAGCGTGGGCACCGTGTTGTCAGCACACGGAGGTACGCATTTCAAATTGGTGGTATACATGTGCTAAGTCTTTTTAAGTACACATGTTAACAAGGGACCAGGGTGCTCCCGCAAGCAGACCAGTGCCTGACAGTGTTGCGTTTGTCGAGGTTATAACCGTTACGTTACACCACTGGCATCTGTAAGCCACTGTGACAGCTGACATGCTCGATTACACAGCACCTATCAACTATCAAAAGCATTGCCACCACACCATGTGGCAGTCATTGATGGCAATCTGAAGCGTTAGGCTCGCGCATGTTAGAATACAACAATGCAGTGTCCATGAGCAGCTGTTGCAGTGTTTGAGACCATACACCGCACACCCGCATGCAACTTGAGCACAACTTCAATGCCTAATAAGAGTTACCAAGTAGCATACCGTTTATAAAGTGCACATACTATGAGGCCCCAGGACACAAGGCTTATGAACATTTTGCGGGTGCACACGCACGCACCATTACCATCCCAGTGGAGCTGCTCGAAGTTGCACGGGTCAATGCAAATGTCATCGCCGCTTGGCATTGGCACTGTCTCCCTGCAGTCCCCTGCAGCAGGCGGGGGCGCATCACCACAAAGGACGTGAAGTTATGCATCAATGGCGGCGGCGTGCAATGTCATGCCAGGCACCGTGTGACAACAATCATTATGACGTACGTACGTACCATATCGAACGTGTGCTGAGGCGCTCGGCAAGCTGTGGTCGCATCATACTCAAACCTGAGGCAGTGCAGGCACATGTACAACCCACTACGGTTGTCGAATTTCAAAGTGTAATTTCTTTTAGAGTCACTCCGTAAATCGTAATGTAATCTCACCGCAAAACCTAAGAGTTATAATAGTTGCACAAACTCAGGCTGCAATAATGCTTTGCGCCAGCATGATGATCGTAGGGCCGTAGCAAACTTTAAGCCACTGCGCACATGCCCTCATGTCTGTGACTATTACAAAATTTTCAATGCATCATGGGCTGTTACAGGCACCTGCGGCGGGGATGATGAAATTACAGTTGACCGGCATGTCCAGGAATTGCGATTCTGGTAACCCTACAGTGCACACCACAGACTTGGCTCGTATGATCAGCACTTTTTTCCAGGCATGACTTTGCTAGCAACTTGAACCAGGCTTGAACTTGAGTCACTTTGCAGCAGAACCGCACAGTTCTCAATCATTATGACACGCAGGACACCAGTAAGACACCTGCAGCAGAACTGCACATGTGCTAGTGGTTTGCTATTGAACTCAAGCCAGCTGTAGCTGCTGCACCAGCTGCATACCGTGTGACAGCCTGAGTACTGTCACTGTGCCATGACATGCCTGCAGCTGCATGACATTGTAAGTGACTCATTTGTGTGCAACCACACCGCGACTGCCGCGACGCTCAAGCTGCAATTGCTTAAGCCAAACCACTGTGCATGTACCACAGTATCGGGACAGTCACTGCCGCATCAGACCCACCACAACGGTGGTTCTGTGAAGTACTACAGCAGTACCGCATAGTGTTACCATACAAACTCGAAGTACTTCATACTTCACTTGAAGTAGTTTCTGAATACCGTAGTGACCGGTACAGTACTACACTACCAAGTAGTCTGCTGGCAAGTAAGTAAATACCAATAGTTAAAATCAAGATGCTATATGTACCATCATGGTCATGCATGTAATTACCTTCAGTCTGCGAAGGTGGCGCAGCCCCGTCAGTCTCATGCGCGTCGCACCGCTTGCAATCCGCGCCTCCCCAGCACTCTTGTTTGGCACCCTGAGTCACACACTGGTCATCGGAGACGTAGTGTATCCCAAGCTCCGCGCAAGCAGAGCTGCAAGAGCCTTGTTCGGACTTGTCGAGGCAAACCGCGATGACGTCCCCTGTGCCGCCTTCATCCAAGTGGTCACCAAACCAGTCGCAGGGAGTGTGCTGCCACAAATGGCGCTGTGCAGCAATATAGTGTACAAGTAATAGTATGCGCGAGGTGAGAGCCAGTAATGGTACAACTTCAACGTAGTTGGTGGCTCGGAGTTGCAGGATCAGCATGATGATGACCACGAGCCAAATTGAATAACACACGCCACCCACCCCACAGAGGGAGATAGCGCCAGCACTAGGCACCACTTCCGTTGTATAGTGACTTTTCAGAGAGATTTGGCACAGCTGCTGCACAAGTTGAAGTTGCTTCGCGGGTTGCGCAATCTGACGTTGGCAACCTTTACTTGCCAGCAAAGATGTCTGGAAGGCTGCAGCTGCACCCTTGCAGCAGCCTGGCTGAGCCCCAGCTACATGCGTGCACCTTGGAGAAACCTGTTCTGGTGAGTGCAGCTGTGTGCTGTCTGCTGTGCTGTTCTGCAGCAGCAGCACTTGGGGTTGCCCTCCCCAGGTGTTGAGTCACCTACAGTACATAGACAGCTGGAGGCAGCCTGTTTGGTGCAGAGCAGTGCCCAGTGTGAATATTACAGCATAGCACTTCTGCGTGTTTGCAAAGGACCTGGTGCAGCGCCTCCAGAGTCTGCGTGGTCTTGGAAAACATGTCTCACCGTGAGAGCACCATGCGCTGCCGCGCTCGCTGCCGATGCTGATGCTGATGCCGCCGCCGCGAGCGCGACAGCGGTCCAGAGGAGCCGCATGTCCCCCAGGTGGTGTACCGGTATGGGTTCCTCTGTGTGTGTGTGCTCAGAAGTCAGGGACTGCGCATGGCAGCTGTGCGGTCGGTTGTGAAGTGTCCACCCGACTTCCACGACGGGCGCCGGCGGTGCCGTCTCGAAGTGTCCCCGGCCCCCTGCGGTGCCACGTGAGTCCACTGCATCACATCTGGGAGGTGCGAGGTTTTCAGGTCGAGACAGCAAGATGTGGCCGGCCTGGTTGAAGGGCTTGGTTGAACGGCTTGGTTGAAGGGTTGCCAGCTGCCACAGCGTCTCCATCTCAGTAGCTCTCGCACACTCTAAGGGCAGCTGCATGGCACACAGTGGTCTACTACCCCTCACGAGCTGGCAACTCGCACAAAGTGGTCTCACCCTGCAGGCAACTCATTCAGTTGCAACGCGCTTTTAAACCGGTGTCGGACACCTGTGTCCCCTTCTTTCTAATGGTCTGGTTGTTTGGGGGGGGGGGGCAGGGCAGTGTACTTCGCGCTGGTCCACTGCTGGCGCTGGCCGCTGCCAACGCGCTCGTGCGCGTGACGCTGCAGCGTTGCTGCTGCTGCCTGGTGCTGCTCCCCCTCGAACTGCGCATGCGCTGGCGCTTGTACATGTGCACGGCTTTCGCCCTGGCCATTTAGCCGCCTTTGACCGGAGGTGTCCGGGAGGTCAAAGTCAGCCCCCGCCGGGCCCCTGGGGGAGAAGGGGAAGAGGGGGGGGGAGGCAGACACACATGTGCACAGCGCCGCACTGCTGCAGCCGTGAGGGGGGGGGGGGTCACCGTGGTGCCCTTTTGCTGCTTGAATACACTGCATAGGGCTCCCCCGACATCGGTATCCTGTGCACTGTTGCTGCTTGAGGATACTGCATACGGCTCCCCGCACACTGGTAGCGTCCCACACTGGCAGGTTATGACTCTACCACTCTCGGCCAGCACACCCGCACAATTGCTGGTGAAACTAGTAGCAGACAGTACGTGTAACATGTGTGATACGTCACCATCTACTATAAGTGTTCCGTAGGCAACTGCTCGTATTATAACGGTATGTGACGGCAACAACAACAACAACACCCGGGGGGTGGGCATGCATGCGGCGAACGTAGCTGGTCCGACATGTCAGCTCAACATGTGGCGGAGGCCGCCGCGCCTACCCCTACCGCATCGGCTTTAGAGCCGGCGGCGGCAGCAGTGGCAGTGGGTCGTGTGCAAGGAGCACAGGCGGCGCCGCCGTGCCTACTCCTAAAGCAATGCGCCAGCTTGTACACCACATGGGAGACTGGACCAGGGTGCCCTTGGGCATGTCAGTGCTGCTGCTGCTGCCTACTACAGTGCTTCTGAAGTAACATTCTGGCCACGCAATGGCCCATGCTGCGTGCAGCCACTGCTGCTGCAACATGGAGCCATGAAACTGCAACCGGGGCCAGGGCACAGCAGCCGTCCCAAGGGAAGCAGCAAGCAGAGCACAGCAGCACGATGACAGACGGTGCACCTTGGGCGTTGCACCATAACATTACAGTGAGAGTGAAATATGTACACCAACAACCACCGTGTGCCACTAGCGCCTGCACGCGCCGGCGCACTGCTCATGCGCCATCCTGGTGCAGCCTCACCAGCACTCGCCTCGCCAGCTCCGCAGCGCTGCCGCCGCCGCCTCCGCCACCACCGCCGCTCGCCACCACCCTCAGCGCTGAAGCAAGGGGCGGCGAGCGAATGGCCGCTCTCGGCGCACCCCCGCGCGCCGCCATTCGCAGCAGCAGCCGCAGCAGCTCCTCCCGTGGTGCGCCGCCGCACGCTGAGCACTCCAGAACGCTGCTCAGCAGCTGGCACGGCGCCGCCGCCGCGGCTGCAGAAGCCGGCACGTGCCCCCGTGCACTGCCGCTCTGTGGAGTGGACAGTGCCGCCAGCGCGGCGTCTCCAAAGGCGCGCTCCGCTTCGGCAAGCCACGTGATGCCGGGGGCGAGCGCTGCTGCGGCGTCGCCACCGCTGGCGCCGCCGCGGCTGCCGCAGAGGGAGGAGAGAGCGGCGCAGACATGTGGTAAGCACGGCAGCAGCGGCGCCAGCGACGCCCGCATGGCGGCGTCGCCCCCCGCGGCGCGGTCTCCACCGGCAGCCAGCAGCCGCGCCCCCAGCTCCAGCAGCCATCGCACCTCTAAAGTAGAAGTTGAAGTAGGAGAAGTTGAAGTAGGAGAGGTTGAAGTTGGGCGCCAGTGCTCCACCGCGGCCGCGACCCCGGCGCACGCGCCCAGCGCCGCGGCCTCGCGCGCGGCTGCCGCGTCCGCCGCTGCCAGCGTGCTCAGCAGCTCCACCAGCAGCAGGTGCCGCCGACGCTGCTGCTGAGCACCACTGCCGCCGCCGTCAGCAACTACTGCAGGCGCCGCCAACGAGTGGACCAGGTCCGGCAGGACGCGCCGTGCGCACAGCGCGGGCACCAGGCCGCGCCACACGCGTGCAGTGCTCAGCAGAAGCTGGAGCGCCGCCTCGGGAACCGGCGCGCGGTCCGCCAACAGGTGCCCGCAGTGCGGCAGCAGGTGTGCGCACACGGCGCCGGCGGCGGCAGGCGTGTGTGTGTCGCCGGCGCCGCCGCTGGCGTCAGCGGTGCTGCTGAGAAGGGCTGGCACCAGCGCCTGCAGCTGCGCCAGCGCTGCCGCGCGCGCACGCGCCGTCGGCTCCGACAGCAGCGCGCAGACTGCGGGCAGCAGGTG